>BHDV01028342.1:29823-87495 GCA_005406045.1 Adoxophyes honmai
GTTGCTCCGCGAGTGGCGGCCGGGCGCGAAGTCCTGCACGGATCGCGTCATGCTGGGGTAGTCCCCGTTGGCGTCCTGCAGCGCGGCCGTCTGCGCGAAGCCGGGCCCGAAACTGGGCGAGAACCCGTACTCGCACTGGTCGGGCAGCAGGTCCTCCCTAGTGAACGTCATGAAGAAGTTGACGTCGTCGGCGAAGAACCAGTCCGCTTGCGAGATGAGGGCCTCGACGACGCCGTTGACGGCGGCGGCGGCCGTCATGTCGAACTTGCCGATGTCGCTGGGACCCCAGAGTAAGTTCGGCGCGATGACGATAGCGAGGTTGGAGGGCGTCATCTTGTTGACGGCCTGATTCTGTGTGAGGGCGGAGAGGAATTTGATGAGGTACCTGAGGTTCTGGTAGTTGGGTTCGGGGAGGTGCTGGAGAGTGTTCCAGAGGGCGTTGAGGCGCGCCGTGTCGGTGAGGCGCGTGGCGGTGACGAAGCTGTCGTAGAGCCGGTAGGTTAACAATGGCTCGGGCAGCTCGCGGAGATAACTCTTCAGTACGGCAGCCACCACGTGCACGTCGCGGTAGTCGCGCGGCAGCGGCACCGAGAACAGCCCGGCGTCCAGCGACAGCTTCATGCGGCGCACCTTCGACGACCCTGCGCACATACTACCGCTCAAGATCCCGGGAAATCGCAATTGGGGTGGACACTTTAATTGTGCCGACCCAGCTACGTTCAGGCAAAAATCGTAACAAAAAATGTGGCCCTTTAGTTTTTGTTCTTTTATGTATCAACTCAACGTGATAAACTATAAATTTAAAACTTTAGAAAATACTTAGGTTATTCAATGTTTACTAAATACCGGTTGCGGAGCACAGCAAAATTCGAGTGTTGACCCGCTATCTAACTCCGTCACACGTAATGCGTACTATAGTAGCGGGTCAACACTCAAATTTCGCTGTGCTCTGCAACCGGCCTTTATAATATAAATTAAGTTACATGTTTTTGTAACATACAAAACTCTAATTAAGCCAATTAATTGCATTTTTTCAAGTAACAATGGGAATCCACCAGCCGATAGTTTTAGTCCTCGACATCAAACGTGGCAAGATTTTTTATAGAGGAGATAAGTTCACACATAGCTTTTTACGTTACGTAAATCTAAAAAGCGATCCGGAAACTTACTCCCACTGTCCCGACTTATGTGGGTAAACAAACGTACCTCCAGCTATCCGGAACAGGCCCTCCTCGCTGAGCGCCAGCTCGTGCAGCGCGCACACGCACAGCTCTATGGGGAACGCTATCGTGCGGCCCGTCACCCGCAAGTGCTGCTCCAGAGGGTACCCGAACACCGGCTTCACTGCGCTACCGTCTACAAAGGGACCCATAAACAGACGTACCTCCGGCTATCCGGAACAGGCCCTCCTCACTGAGCGCCAGCTCGTGCAGCGCGCAGACGCACAGCTCTATGGGGAACGCTATCGTGCGGCCCGTCACCCGCAAGTGCTGCTCCAGAGGGTACCCGAACACCGGCTTCACTGCGCTGTCGTCTGCAAAGGGACACGTTACATACAGTATATTCATACATCACGCCTGTATTCCCAAACGGTCTAGGCAGAGCCCACGAAACGATACATACATACAACCAAGACCATTTTACGCTTCGTGGCCACTTTACATATTACACTTTACATATTTTTACTTCACATTTTTGTTTAGGTTTAGGTGGAAGGGACACATTAATATTTTAAATTGTCGCATTCTACCTTTACTAATTCCAACAAATCATTACAATAGTGAAAGTTAATCTGTCTGTAACTTTTTCAAGTTGAAATTGCTGAACCAATTCCGACGAAAATGATATTAAATTTTATGAGCAATATTTATTTATTATGAGAAATATTTTGAGTTCTAAAGACACCAGCTACTTTTTATCCCGAGAACACGTAGTTTTGGAAATATGTATAGGCTTCCGATTCTATAACGGGGATGAACGTGATATAAAACAAGATACTACACAGAAGTATTTTCATTATAAACAAGTTTTCCCTGTTTTATTATTCTATTTACACTGATAGGTGGTCATAAGTTGTAAATAATGTTACATGAACTCGAAACATACGTCAAATCGAGTGTATTTATGTTTGTATGTGCACGAGTCGAGCGTGCAAGTTAGTCAAAGTATGAAGCAAACTTCCTGTAATTTAAATAATTTTAGTGTTATGATAACAGGTATCACAAATTTCTCGGTAAAAAATAAGTAAATATGTAATGATTAATGAGAAGGAAAAATATGTTAAGTAATTTAAAATCGCAATGTATTAGGCATTTTAGTAGCTCATTGAAACACTGAACACGTCGAATCAAATACGTCATATCCTTGTCCTGCATTAGCAAAGTGGTTGCTGTTGATAGTGAATGTGGAAAAGTCTACTAACACATACACTGACCTAGTGCCGGTAGATGCTGGAGTTTTTGGGAGTCTACGTTTTAGGACGCTATTTATATTTAGAGGACTTTGAATCCTTCTTAAGCCTTCTATCAAAAAAATAGTTGTACAGTCGAAAAAAAAATAGTCTAGCATTATAAAGTTACTAGCTTTCCGCCCGCGGCTCCGCCCGCGTGGAACTCGGTTATATTGCGGTATAAAGCACAACTATAAGAAAACTTCTCGTTTCAAACGACACACGGCGCCATCGATCTATCATCTATCGATCGGTTATCGATTGATATCGATCTATCATCGATCGATATCGATCTATCAAGCAAACTATATTTTTGTTTTCCCTCGGGAACATCAATTTTTTCCGGGATAAAAAGTAGCCTATGTCACTCTCCGTGCCCTAAACTATCTCTACCTAAAAAATCAAGTCAATCCATCGCTCTGTTTAGCCGTGAAAGACGGACAAACAAACAAACAAACAAACACACTTTCACATTTATATATTGGTACGGATAAATGAAGACTCAACTAACTCGGGTCTTTACATAAAATATCATGATAAGGTTACGGTAACATGGTTCTAGTGACTTCTAGTGTCATGCACGAATAGAGTATTGTCAAGGCGAGTGGTTTACACATACAGACCTAATAAAAAATTTAAAATTTGTGGTCTACGTAAAAAAAGGCGCGAAGAGAGCGGTGGCGCGCAGTGCGCGTTTGACAGCAGTAGCCGCCGCGGCTCTTACATGAAGGGCTACGAATTAGCCCGAAACATGTCGAGCTAAACTTGATTTAATAATCGTGAGTTATTCGTAAAATTTTTCAACATGAGGTCTACCCACATTATTAACGGTAACACTCAAATCTTAGATACTTTGGGCCTGGTCGAGCGTCATTCGACTAAATTCGTTCAGAATATAGTATTAACTTACGATCCACCACCGCTAATGAGTGTACCATACAGTGCTACCAGCTAATGATGACATCTGAGGGCATTAGCCACTCCTATCGCTTGTAATAAATAAAGCGATTAAAACATGTTGTTTCGAAAATAGCTTTCTTTTCTTTGCTCCATTGTATTTCAGTTGATGATTGCGTCCTATCTTATTGTGATGACGATGAGTCACGATCATTGTCGCGTTTTTCTCATCTACACCATGGTACAAACTAGATCAACTGCAAAAATGATTACCGTAATAACTCAAACAATTAATGTTCATAGAAGGGACTCTATTTAAAGCGGCCAGTGACTCATAAGATAATTTCGACGGAGTTTGCGTGTCTGATAACAACATTGCTAATCTTTAACATTATCTAATGTTGTTTGGAACTGCAAATGATTGCAGTGTTTATCACAAAATACAACAAATTTCCTAACAATGACATCCCTACTAATAATTATAAACGCGCTAGTCACTTTGACGGTTTCGTCTGTCTGTTAGCTTTTTACACTTTAATTGCTAAGAGGATAGATTTAGAAGTATAGATATCCAACTTAAGTTAAGCTCTCATCAATATGGTCGTTCATATTGAACAGGGGTCAACTCACTGGTAAGCTTATCTTATAAAACAGTGTATTTTAATCCCGCAAGATAGCGATAAATAAATTCCACACAGACGGAGTCGCGGGCATCAGCCAGTATTATGCTCGACTTGGCGGGGGTATTACCGTGCCCTCAGATCAAATACTATAAACATGCTATGTTGTACAGATGTAGCGCGAAATGTTTTTCTCATGCATATATCTACGTCATATCTACGTCAGTATAATAATTTTTATCATTTTGGGGTGTTTCTTGAGACTTCTCATTCCCCTGGCGTGTCATAATAACTATGATTTTAGGCTTAATTATAGACAAATTATCAGAAAGTGGTGCCTATTTAAGGGACATTATTACGCATTAATCAAAATCGTATTTAGTTGCAAATTGTTCGATAGTATAGCCAGGGGAATGATAATTCTCAAGAATTACCTTTGTCATTTGATGTTGAATAATAAACGTGGCACTGGATTTTTTAATTCATGTGCTCTGCCTACCCCTCTTGGGAATACAGGCGTGAGAATAAGTATGTATGTAATAAACTTTCCATACTACTGATTACAAAAATGTCACGTATTTAATACCATAATTGAGTGACGATTGATACCTCAATTGTATTCCCAGTTTTCCCAACAGATGATTTTTTTACTTAACGGTTAAGCATTATCACGGCACGGCGCGAGTCGAGTCACGAGATAGCTCTATAGGCACCTGTCTAACTAGAGGCATCAGAAAATGAGTCGCGCGGGTTGCAGTGCTAAGCAAAGTAATAAAATTCAGTTCACTTTTTAACCAATTCAACTCCTATCAATTTGTTCAAAAGGAAGTCCAATGATTGTATTCTAATAAGATTCCAGGCATTAGCATAGGTATCTGGTGGTTTGAATTTTAAACAAACAATACAATAGTTTCGCATCTTATCTGTACTACACATTGATGTACACAACAGGGCAGGAGGTGACATTGGGACTTCCATGATTCTTTATCAGGAGCAACCTTGCTGATCCGCCCACATTTTGTTCAGTTATATCAAACTATTTCTAAAGCTGATTTGAGTTATTATTATATTTTACTGAACATTATGTTAACATTACTAACATCATGCTATTAACTATCAGACTATCGCTAACTTAGAGTGGACTTGCATGCTAGAAAAGCACACTTTTACTGAGAGACCCATGACACAATCAAGGAAGCTGACTGACATTCATATTTTCCATTCGCTTAGAAGCGGTCGCCTTTGCCTTGCGCCGCCCTAGCACGTGCCGCCCTTCGTCAAAGGTTGCCGCGTGCTGCCTACACACGCAAGTTATACTGCACGCAAGTTATATCATTAAAACCTTTGTTTATTACAATAGATATATTGTAATAAACAAAGGTTTAATGACTTAGATCCTAAAGAGTAACAAAGAATATTGTTTATAAGTACATTGCTTTAAGTTTACTCATATTTCTAATTAAGGTATTTGTCACCTTATTTGTGTGTATTGTTTTATTGTCTATATTTATACATCATCACAAAAGTATGTGGGTGTACAGTTTTTAAGCAAATTCACTTCTTACAATTAGTGTATAATACTTACTTATGAATCTTTCTAGCTCAGGCACTGTGTCTTGAAGGGAGTGGAGTGCAGACTCGTGGTATGCTCTTTGTAGTTTCACATATTGTAGTAGTGTGTGTGCCAGTTGGGCTTCTTTGGCGACTAGAGCAAACATGTCCGCGGCCAGAGTGTCCCTGGCCGCTTCCACTTTCGCACCCGCTTCTTCCAATTCATCTCGTGCTGCGCTAAGTTTTGCCGGGTTCTCCTCTTTTGCGCGCTCCAAATGCTGTAAGGTTAAAAGTCTAAGTCTGAGACTGGTACACTGATGGTACTGTCTATTATGTAGATAGATAAAATGACAAAATATGTAAAGAGTTGTATCATATGACACTTGATTGCACATAAAACAAGTTACAGGATTACAGATTTACATACAAAGGAAAACTTATCCCTGCCAGGTAACCATTGTTTATAGTTTGTTTGGTTGCTTGAACAAAAGGAACAAGTTCATACATATTCTTTAAAAAAAATGGTGGCTATGAATGAGTTAAGCCATTTGTCAACATTAGTATTTGATGCTTTCAAGATACCAGAATTTAAGTTCTGATAAGAATATTTTATCACCACCACTACAAACATCAGATGTTTCTTTAAAAGAGTATGTTCATTGAAAACAATCCAAGGAAGTTTTACGTGTGACAAACATTATCAAAGCCCTGTCAAAAAAAATGATTCACTTGTTTTCTTTTAACTTTTATGTCAATGATTATGTCAAATGATAAAGTTTATCTTACATGATATCGGCTTGCTGCAGATTCTTTCTCACTTATTAGTTTACTAAGTTGTTTCTTCACTTTCATTATGGCTGGAAGGTCTTGGTCACTGATGGTTGATAATGGAGCTATTACCAATTGTTCAACTTTGACTTCATGTTCTGCTATTTCATTTGCAAGGAACTTTTCTGTTTTCCCTGTATATGGAAAAGTAAATTGATAATTTATGGAGAATCATAGAATTGTAGTTTTACTACTTTTACTAAATATCAAGTAATTTTGTAAATTGATTTTGACATGTACACTGTGTGGCTGGATATTAGGTGACAAGCCAGACATATCTCAGGTCTGCTTATTATTAAAATATTGGTTTGACTTAAATATAAATACTCTAACCAAATATATTCAGCGTCAAAACTAAATCATTAGGCCAAATAAAAAAATTGAAAAAGATGCCTAATTGACTGGATACTGAATAACAAACTAGTATTCAGAGCATCTCTTATAATTCATGTTTATAAGTTGAGTCTAGTTCAGTAGATATGTTTGGGATTCATTCATAGTACAGCCTCAGGAAACTTACACTAAAGGGCTCACCCATATGCAAAATTACCCATGTTTCCATCATCATTTACAATTATAGATTATAGGGTAGCACAAATATTGTATCACCCTTTTTAGTAGAGAAAAAATACCAAGCATTTAAATGTAATGGTAAATAAATAAGATAGATATGAATATTCTATACTGTTTTCTAGCTTGTGGTACCGGAACATTTATAGTTTATATGGTTTCATGTCAGTTACATATAAATCCATTAATAGTCAGTTGGCAGTTTCAAATTTGTAACTTTAAGGTAATTATGAACTAAACATTTTTGAAAACTTTGTGATAAACTTATGTGAAGGAAAATATTTTAAATATTTTTCATATTACAAACTACAGTTTTACTGGGTTGTTGACATGTTATAGGTAATTAGGTTTCCTTGTTATATTTTCAGAAATATTTTTATACAGTAATTAATAATGATATACACTGAATTCACAAATAGAATAGAATTTAGTAGAAATTCATATGAAATTATGTTAAATTGTGGAGATATTATAATAATTAAACTTATGTTTGGGAAACAAATTTAACACCCAAAACATATCAGATAGATAGATTTGCTTAGTAACTGAATTAGACCCAAGACAGGTGACCTCACCAATATGAATCACAATTTGGCTACACAATAAGTCACATCAGTATCAATTGGGGCCCCTGACAATCTAGAGATTAACAAATTGGGTTGACATTGTTGTTTGGAAACTCACCACATTCAAACAAGATGTGTTTCAGAACACTCTCATCATCATCAAAGTTGCTGGCTTCGCACATGGACAGTCCCAGCAGGTACTCGGGGAGTTTCTTGAGCCTCTTCTCCCTGGCAGCCGGGTCTTGGCCTTGCGTGCTCCCAGCACCTGTGGCTAGCCTCTTACTGACTAGTTGTAAAGCATTTCTTAATTGCTCAACCTTCCTGTCTGCTGTTTGGAGCTCATCTGTGAGGGCTTCGCCTTTTCCAGACCTGCGAGTAAATAAAACCATGGTGATTGTAATGCCACCATAAAAAAATCTAATTGGAAAAAAGCAGATAAAGCCAGCTCTTATTTTTAAGGCTCTCTTATTTGACTTCTGCTTGTCTGATAGGCACACAGATCAGTGATACAAATACCAGCGATCTCTACAAAAGATCACGAATCTTATCTAACGACGATAGATAAAACGTTAAAGGTAGGGTACCTTGAAAATGTTTGGTCGGCGAGTTGCTTAACCCTATAAAACTGCTTCTTCATTTTGAATAATTTCTGTCACCAATATTATTTATAAGTTACTAAGAAGGTCATTGGACTTAGTGAATCGTAAAAATAATAAAACGATCGGCCAAGATCTCGTCGGTAAGCAACGAAACGTCAGTGCGCCAATGAGATCATCCTCGGCTCCAAAAGTCAGGAAAGTCGATGTAAAACACTACGCACTCTTAGCAAATAAAAAATCTAATCAATAAGGCACAACATTGTCTTAATTCAAGCTAATTACACTACACAATCTTCCATCCGTAAAATCTGCAATAAATCACAACTATCCTTATCCCCAGAAAAATAAAATAACATTACAAAATGTTACCAGTGCTAAAAAAAATAGACGGTACGAACAACACCGTTAGATATTGCCACTACCAACACCAAAAAAATAATAAGTAAAATTCAACGAAATGCATTTTAAACAATGTCAAAAATACTTTGAAAATACTTCACAGTGATTGTGTGGTCTCGCAAAACTACTAAATAATCTAATAAGATCAATTGTTATAAAAAATCCTACACGAATTATGACAGACAGTGACAGATTATGTCACTATGACAACTGACATTGTCTGTCACTCGCGTACGTCGCAGTTCGTTCGTATTATTATTTACAATCGTACGTAAAATGAATTGATTACGATACGATACTCTCAAGCGAGGCGAGAATGTTTTGTAATGTAGGCATTGCATTCGAGCAGGAGTAGGGAGCGTAGAATGTACACTGCAAGCGTTCTAAAAGAAACAATATAGTTGTCGTGAAAACGCAACGTCGAGAAGTTGTGTCGTCGCTATAAAAAAGAACGGTCGCGGTGAAAACTGCATGTGTGGAAAAATAATATAACTAATTTATCGCTTGCGTTGATTTAATATAAAACATTAAAAATGGAGCGACGTTTCGTCAACGTTATTTTGTTAGGTTTCGGTTTCATGTTTGTTTTTACTGCTTTTCAAACAATGGGAAACATTGAGGTAAGCCCACCTTTTAATTAATTGCTTTCACTTTTTTATATTACTCTACTCAAAAATTTACATAAAATTGCATGTGTATGTAGCAGATATTCAAAATTAAATTAACATAACTAATAGTAATGTAATTATTAATTTATGTAAATAGTAGGAGGCACTTTAACGAATTATTATCTGTGATGATATTACTGATCAAGTTTCTTACTCTTCTAATTAGTCCATCATTTTTTCAAAACTCACTCTGAAATTTTTGTGGCAGCTGAAAAGTCTGGTTCCCATCAACTACTCTACATATTTTAACAGTATTTGTCTCCACACTCAGAACAAATATTTTTTTAAATACTTAATAGTTATTTTGTATTGTACATAGGTACTTTTGGTTTAATGTTTTGCATATTCTTTTAATATATAAAAGTTATAGACTGAATTTCAATTGTAAACAAGAAATGTGGGAATATATCTAATCATCAATATAAAATATTCAGAAAATTATTTTGGAAAAAAAATAGAAGTTGTTGCTTAAATTGTGTCAAAGATAATCAATAACTTTCCTATTTTTTTTGTGCTTTAGTTTTATCTTTTTTCTAGGTTTTGCATGCAAACCTCTCAAGCACAGCATTAGTTCTTTGAGTACCTAGCATATTTTAATGCACTGCTGAGCTATGTTATTGTAATGTTTCATTAAATTTAATTCAGTTGATTTTGCATGAAAGACTAATAAACATTAATGGCCATGGTTATGAATAACTTACTAACATTTTTTTTTATGTTTTGATAATATTGGTAGGATTCTTCCCTAATAGAAATAGGGATCCTTTAGGGAATATTCATTGTTTAGCAGAAATCACTTTGAATTGTATTTTGAAACTTCATTTGTTTTGAATTGACCTCAAAAGTGAGTTTCATTAAATACCTACAATGAAAATTGAAGAAAATACAATTTGTTATTTAATCTCAAGACAATACACAGCATGAGAGTCGTAAACCAAAATGCTAGGAAATTCAAACCAAATTCATATTGATAAAAAGTTGGATATCAAATACATACAAACAGTGATTTCAAATTGAACACCCTGGCAATCTTTGAAATTTATCATACCTATAATAGTTCATACCTATAATACCTATTAAAGTAAAAAAAAATCACCAATTTTAATTAAAAATCCAACTTTATTGCTCCAATCCTATTCCATATATCATCACTGTTAAAGGCAACATTTCATTGCATCTTCTCTCATTAAAGTCTTTAAACTAATATTAAATAACTTTAAATGCATTCAATATTATACACTTTTGTAATTTAAATTTTGACTAGCAACAAAAACAGATAGATCTGTACGCAAAACAAATAATAGAAATTTGTTAATAGCTAATTATAATTATTAATTTGTAGGTAAGCAATTAAAGACATTTAAGAATTTATTTAAGCATGCATATTTTAACAATATACATTTTTATAGAAGTTGCATACTTATAGGCAAACCGAAAATTGTAGAAAATGGATAAGAAAGGTTCAACAATTTCCCATAAAAATATTTGCCATAAGCAATATTCATAAAAAAAAACAATTCTACTCCTTGTGAGGTAGTATTATAGGAATCAAATTAAAAAAAAAACTGCGCCATCCTGTCGCCGCCTAACCCGCTAGCGGTTGTTTTTTCAAGAATAGTAAACAACATAGGTACCTAATTTTTATTAATAGCAATTGGGTATAGAAGTTTTGGCCAGTAGTTTTAAAAATATATCATAAAAGGCTAAGGAAATACTAGAACGCGTACCTAGAAAGGACCACATTCCATTACAGATAGATATTTCACGAACGACCTTGGAATCAACCGTGCAGAGGTGTCCTATAAATGTCAAATCAAACAGTACTTGTGAAAGGTTATTCGCGTTCATTGCAACACTGGTTTTAGGTAAATAGGTACCTAGTTATCACATACAAACGGACATAATTGTATTTCGTAATAGATAAAAGTTGTGCTACAACGTAATACTGAACATGCCGACTTGTATTGGCTGCGCTATACTTTATCTACTACAGTCCTATGCAATGCAGATTGCAGTTGTTTTTAAGCTTTGCGATTTTTAAGGTTCTGTAGTTATCTGTATCTACCTCGAAAGGAAAAACGGAACCATTGTGGGACCACTTTGCTGTGCGTCCGTTTGTTCGTCTGTCTGTCTGTCGCGACACTTTTCCTCAGCAACGCGTAAAGGTATCAAGCTGAAATTTATATGAAACTAACTGGGCCCGCGACTTCGTCCGCGTGGAATAGTTATTTCGGGCATTACCTTTTTTCGCAATAAAAGGTAGCCTATGTCCTTTCTCGGGGTCTAAAGATTGTCTGTGCCAAATTTCATCAAAATCGGTTGAGAGGTTTAAGCGGGAAAGCGTAACAGACAGACAGACAGACAGAGTTACTTTCGCATTTATAATATTAGTAGGGAATAGTAGGGAATTAGTAGGGATATTAGTAGGGATTAGTAGGGATACTCAGATCTACTGCCCCTTTTTTTATCTTAGCCTATTATGGTATCCCACTGCTGGGCAAAGGTCTCTCCTTTTGACCTCTACAACTTTCGGTCTTGCGTGATAACAGGGACTCGTACTGCTTCTTAGAGCTGCTAAAAAATCAAAGTCCGTGAGCTAACGCAATCAAAAGATACAGCCGTCTGTGTCGCAAATTTCCGATAATTTTCGATACTCGCAAGGGATTCAAAATCGACACGGTACTTTAAATTTGGTACGAAGCGACGTCACATAACCGGAAACTTAAGAAAACCATAAATTTGTATTTATATAAAAAATGCTTTTGCGATTACAAACTTACTTTTGCAGTAGGCGTCCATTGTCGATTTATGGGGACAACCAAGAGGATGACGGCAAGCTTTTTAAATTTGTCTTTCAATCTGTTATCCTTGATGGTATGTTTATTGCTTGATAATGATAACAACTATCGTTGAATATACATACAATGATACGGAATCCGTAGGGGTGGGTCCGGCTCGCACTTGGCCGATTATTTTATTGTCCCTTTAGATTCCTTCCGCTCGTCGTGTCTGTTAATTTCAAGTTACTCAAAATCTATAAGAGTATAAGAGTACCTTTAAGGTAACTATTTACTTCCCGTTGACCTAGAATCGTGTAAATTG
The DNA here is from genome assembly GCA_005406045.1 of Adoxophyes honmai. Taxonomy (NCBI): domain Eukaryota; kingdom Metazoa; phylum Arthropoda; class Insecta; order Lepidoptera; family Tortricidae; genus Adoxophyes; species Adoxophyes honmai. The sequence goes on from BHDV01028342.1 coordinate 42,073, forward strand.
TCTCAATAAGGTCTCACAATGTAAGCGAAGGAATTTAACTTTTGTATTAAAAAAAATCCGATTATAATAGTTTGCCGTGTGGGTTTAGACACCTCTCCATTTCTTCGGTCCATGTCGTACGTGCTGGCGACTAAGGATATAGGTTAAGGTAGATATATTTTAGGCGACAGGCTATCAATCTATCACTAGTTATGACTTCTGAACTCAGAAATTAAAAAAATATAAGCTTGCAAATACCCCTGTACTGGACTTCCCTTGTTTCGAGCTTGGCTCTATATCTTCGGAGGAAACGTTGAAGCTGCTGAGGTCTATTGGGACGAGGGCTATTGGTGAGGATGGTTTGAGTCTAGATATGCTGTTGCCCGTGGCGGAGATCATTGCTCCCGTTATCTCTCATATTATCAATTACTCCTTCTCTTCGGGTTGTTTTCCTACATTGTGGAAGTTAGCCCACGTATTCCTCTCCCTAAAACGTCAAATCCCTCAACCTTTTCTGAATACCGTCCAATTTCTATTCTTCCAATCCTATCCAAAGTCATTGAACAATTCGTATGCCGACGCTTGTCTCACTATCTCAATATTCATAACCTTTTCAATCCTTATCAATCCGGTTTCCGTCCTGGGCACAGCACCGTAACTGCTCTTGTCAAGGTTACGGATGACATCCGAATCAATATTGAGAACAAGAGACTCACAGTTCTAGTGCTCTTGGACTTCAGCAGCGCCTTCAATACCGTGGACTTCGAAATACTCCTTGGCATTTTAAAATCGCTGAACATCTCTAGCCCCGCCTTGTCATGGTTTCAGTCATACCTCACGGGAAGGCGTCAGCGCGTGAAACTGGATGACGTTTATTCTGAGTGGAGCGGCCTCGCGGCTGGCGTACCCCAGGGGGCAGTGCTCTCTCCTCTTCTGTTCTCTGCTTTCATCAATGGTATTACTGCTTCTCTGCAATCATCCTACCACCTCTATGCGGACGATCTACAAATATACGCATCAGCCCCTTTCGACGACTTCCCTGGCTTGATTAATCGCATTAATATGGATCTCGAGGTCATCCGTGTCTGGGCAGCCAATTTTGGGCTGAAGGTGAATGCCAAAAAGTCGCAGGCGATAGTTCTTGGAAGTCCGCACTTTATTACTAAGCTGTCTGGGGTGGTGGTGCCTAATATAGTTTTTGATGGATCCATTATTTCTTTCTCACCCACGGTCAGGAACTTGGGCATTATCATGGATCAGACGCTTTCCTGGTCGGCACAAGTCTCCGAGGTTAGCCGCAAGCTTTTTGCCTCGGTCCACTCTCTTAGACGTCTGCAAAATTTCCTTCCCCTTCAGACTAAGATTTCTCTAGCTCAGGCACTTTTGCATCCTTTGCTGGATTATGGCGACGTCGCTTACCTCGACCTCTCTGAGCAGCTTCTTGATAGGCTCGAACGACTGCAGAATGTGTGCATTCGTTATATTTTTGGCCTCCGCAAGTATGACCACGTTTCTTGCTTCCGCGCTCAGCTGAGGTGGCTGCCGATTCGTTTCCGTCGTAATGTTCACATCCTTTCGTTGCTTTTTAATGTCCTGTTTAACCCTAAGTCCCCTTCCTATCTCGCAGAGAGATTCAGTTACTTGGCCGACGGTTCTGGGAATCGTTTACGGTCCAGTGACAACCTCTCTCTTGCCTTTCCTATCATTAAGTCCAAATCCTACTCCAACTCCTTCTCTGTGCATGCTGTCCGGTTGTGGAATCTGTTACCTTGTGACATCAGGAAATCGCAGACCGTTGCGACTCTGCGGAATCGTTTGAAGGTGTACTGGCTCGACGGCTCCTCCTGAATGTGTGCGGTGTTGTATGTATTCTGGTTAGTGTTGGTAGTGCATGTAGGTTTATGTATTTAACAAGTAGTATATTAATTTTAATATTTATTAGTCTATTATGTATTGTACTATGTGTACTTTTATGTATTTGTATATGTATGTATATCTAGATTACTAGGATGTATTTATTTATTTTAGGTTAACGGCTTTGTTTCTTTCTCTCTAAAATTTCTTTGTGTGTCTACTCTAATATCACATGTTTTGTCAATCGCTTGAAGGTCAGCAGGAAGAGATCCCTTAAGGGATATGTTCGCCTTTGTACTTGTATTTTGTTCTGTACTTGTTAATTTGTCATGTTTATTTTGTACAATAAAGAGTTACATACATAAATATGCTAGAGGTGGCTACGAAACGTGAAATAGTCATTAGCGTTTCATGTGCTCTGTCTACCCCATTTGGAAAAACAGACGTGATGTACTTTGTAGTACAAGTTTTTTTGCTGTGTTTTTGTCCCTGTCACTGTTTACCATGTGGGATCATAGAACTCGTCCATACTCCATACAAATTAAGCGAACTCAAACACTATGTGTCGTTTTATCGCGGAGTTCTCATGGCCACCTTCTAGCTGCAGCTTCCAGCCTTCAACATTGCACTATCACGTGCATAGGCATTTAAACTTTCAACTCAATCGGTAACCGGTTTAATTACAGACAATGGGAAAGGTGAAAGTAGCTAAAAGCTTGGAAAAAGCCGAAAACTGTAACTTGCACTTACTTAAGATACCGATTTGTACTCGCATTTTGCAAAATAGGTAGGTCGTCGCTCAAGTGATATGGTGAAAATTTCAAACAAAAATTACGCGCAATGACCCCCTCGGTGTCCGTAACGTTCTAAGTAGACGGGTACTTTATACTCAGAACTACCAGAATCAATGTTTCCGCTTTTTATCTCTTCCAATTTCTACTCTTTCGTGATACTCGGTAGCGTCCAGTTGATACACAAGGTCTGGCGACCAACAGCACGTTTTCCGCAACGTTAATGTGTGCGCGGCATGGTAATGAGCCGGACCGCCTTCATATCCGCTTTTCCGTCCGTTGTGTCAGAAAAATAACAGTTTTATGTTTTGTAATACCATTCAACCATCTTCATAATAAACTCAATAGAGCCCTTTGCGTTACAATATTGCGCATTAATCTTGGCGCAGAAAAGGTTTAAGTTGAATTAGGATTTTCTTCTTTAATGTTATTGCGTGTTTGTAAATGAACATACATACATACATACATATTCTCACGCCTGTATTCCCAAGAGGGGTAGGCAGAGCACATGAATTCAAAAATCCAGTGCCACGTTTAGCATTTTCAGGGTAATCAGATGGTTAAACGTGATATTGTAAATGAAATGCTATGAAAAATATGGAAGCCTGATGCAATAAGTTCTTGTATGGACATTATATCATTTATACTTGTTGACTTACATAAATATACAATGTAAGCTTGCATGTTCTTGATATGGTCAAACCATTTTCCTGTTTCCGTATTGGCGCTTAAAATATCAAGATTATCAGGAGACAGATCATCTGTGGCTAGCTTAAGAAATTCTAAGTACTTAAGTCGATTACGACAGAAGTTATTGAACAATTGTTATTGCAAAACTTTTAAGCTTGCACTATGGAGGTACCTATAGTCTGCCGCCTTTTGTTTTTAAACCGCCCACTTACTATTGGAAACATCTTAAAGTTTCAACATGAAATCATGAAGACAACAAACTCGGTCAACGTAACCCAATATAAAGTACCCGAGTATGTGCTGTACCGTTATTATAAAGTAATTCCAATAAAACTTTCAAGCGTAATGCCATTCCTGTTTGGTTTCGAAATCCAAAAGTCCGCGGTGACATTATTGCGTTTTATGCACTTTTAACTTATCAGAAGACCACAGTTTATTTATTAATGGCCATTTGTTGGCGCATGTTATCAAGTTTATTGACATGGTTGTAAGATATAATTATGTAACGAGAAATGAGATCATCGGCCGAGATTTGTGATGTTCGGTCATGACTTGTGCAACGGTAATTCTTTTACGGACTTGCATGTTCGAGCGGCGCCTAGCTATTTACAAGTACTTTGACGAAAGGATTAGTTGCGAGATTGATATTGTCTGAAACCGGTTTTTTTAACGAATCTACTGTCTAAGTGGTATGTGTTTTGATTGATTATTTTCTGCTATCTAATATTCTGAGGCAATCAGTAAAAAAAATGTGAGCAATCGTTTAATTACTTTGTATATAAGTTTCAGAGTATTTTTACTTTTAATCTTATTGAATCACGGGGTAATAGTCGTAGTAACAGCTGAACTAGACTTACGTTTTCCTTGACGTTGGCAAATGCGATGTTAGGTAATATCCACTAAGTACTATGGTCATGTAAATTCTATGCTCCAAACCGTAGCGTTCAGGAACCCCCAAACAATACAATTGTTGCATAAGAAGATGCAGCATTAGAACGTATATTAATGTCGCTTCTTTAGAAATTATACAATGTATGGACAGATTTAAAAGTAGTTCAAGCATTGTAAGGCTGCTATTAAGGCCTGGGTATAGTACCCATATACATTATAACGTAATATTGATTAGAATTCCAATAATCGTCGAATGTAAATGAAGAAATTGACTAAATGTTATGACAGAAACGTCTGCTCTTTAACGTAACCAATTTTGTTAAGTTAAAATAGGTATACCATTGTTTGCGGCTCATAAAAAGACGAGAAGGTTCTAAATAAGATACAATGAGAATATGAACCGTTTGAGTCTATCCAGTAAGCTAACAGATATTATTAGGATCATGAGTTCTAAGGAAAGTAACACTTTAGCTTTATGAAACTGCTGTTTCAATTAGATTGATACAAAATAATTCAAGGCGCCCGTGGTGATAAATACCATTGACATGACAAGGGCATTATTAATGAAATTGTCAATGACTTGAATGTTTGGATTTCAACTATCACAGCAATGAGTTCGCGTTATAATAAACATGGTAAAACAAAACAAAACATGAGCATGCAAAAATAGATCTCATCACAGTTGGGTAGTCACACGAACAATAAAGTAGGTAAAGTGTAGACCATGGATATCTATGGATAAACTGTTTTATCGGAGAAGGCATGCTAGGTACAACGAATACAATTTTTTACTATCATAAAACCTATATGTGTGTGTGAAATAATGTGGACGAAATATCGTGGCATAATCCAGTTTGGTAGCCATCGCGCCAAAATTATCTGTCACTCAATCAATGTTAGATAAAATGGTTTGTAAACTTGACCTTACTAGAGCGGCAGATGTGAATAGATTTTCACGTATCCATATTAGACATAATACCGATTAAATCAATCGCTGTTTCTTTGGGATGTAATCACAAACCGTTGCTTAAGCAGCACCTGGTCTAATCAAAGTACTGCTGTATTCGATATTTGCATTTCAATTTCTGCATAAATGTTCATATTGAGTTATGGACAAATGCTAAATTTGCTTAATTAACATCTTTTACAGATTTTCTCTCATTTTTGGACGTCTTCATGGAGATTAATATGAATGAATTTTATGATAAGAATTGACTTCATCACCATTATCAATAACATATACCTACCTATTAGGCTTTATCTACCAAAGTTGATAAATCCAAGGCTTTGTTTGTATTTAAATTTAGGTCAAGAGGATTCATTTTCAAGGGTTGATCAATAATCATTTGTCATGTTTAGATTATGATACGTAGCCGAAGTAAAGCTTCAGTTGAGATTTCCATTGCATCATAATTCTTTTCGTTTTGCATCGTGCCTTTTGCGTTGTGTGAAATGTAAAAATATTGAACAGTCCATTAGTAACGTCCTAGAAATGTCCAGATTGAAAATAGTAATGCTTAAAAAACGATTAAAATATGTTACTAATGTCGCGTCTATCGAAAACGCTTGTTAGAGTTATCCGTTTTTGGCCTGATGCAATGATATTATCATAAATGTTTGGATTCCCCAACCTTGAACTATCGTGAGTCCATTAATATAGACTTATTCGGGCGGCCGGTGCATATGTATTTATGCAATAGGACCGTGCATTAATGTCTTTCGGTCCTTTTACGCTTATTTTTTAACGTCTCCTACAAATGATGTATATCTTAGAATCTTTATCAGTATTGATTGCCTTGACTGATTCGGTTCTTTCGTAACATTTGCTTGAAACTTAGATTTAACAATGATCGGTTGCGACATAAAATAAATAGGGATATAAAACAGCCATTAACTTTGATTCTGTTGCACAATATTCTTCTTTTTTGGGTTTATTCGATATTTTGGCTTGCATCGCGGTTGTATAAGGATATGCAGTCGGTATTAAAATTTAGTAGGTGTCATGCTTTTGTGTTTATTGCAGGTTATAAATATTGGGTGTGTCGAAAGGTTATTTCGAATGTCGTTAAAAATTTTGGTAACACTTAATCCAAACACTTGTTTTCTTTTAGGTACCTAATACTCTTAACTAGTCAATAAACACTCTCAGTCCTATAAAGAATTTTGAATATTCTTCTCCAGGCTATTGACATAGTGCAATATCAGAGGCTTGTACTTAACATACAAAATAAATTAATGTTTGAATTGTTTAGGTTTATTGTGAACAATGTACCTTCTTTATTACAAACGAAATAATAGGCACAGATCTCAATAAATTAATTAATCACACAATAGGAATATACCTACTTTAAGATATTGTTGTTACGTCTGCAGTAAGTCCCTCCTTGACATATTGGACAGATACTGGAATAGAACTTGATTCAAGGTTTTCTCTTTTGTTAATAATAACATACATAACTAATGAGATTATTTTCTTGAATATAATCTAATTAATTATGGACGTCTAACAGGTTTGTCCAAAGTCCTGATAGCGAGCTGTGTCCACTTTATTTTTGTTAGATAAATAGTCAAGACTCTTCTCACATCACAGGTAGTCACTATTTCTATTTTTAGTTTCTTAACAATTTACACTGAGTGGCCTTTAGAAAAGTAAAAAAAACACTCGAGTATTTTGCAATAACACACGCCCGTAAAAAGTGTTTAGTAAAGTGTGTAAAGCTTTAGTGCAGCATTGAAGAGCCGACGCCTAAGTTGAAACTAAAAATGAAAACATAAAGACTTTGAAAAAAATGTTCCTGTAACAACAATAAATATTCGGCAAACGTGCCCAAATCAATGAGCTACCACTACGCTATTCTTAAAACGAATAACTCTTGTTTAACTATGTATATGGAAATTAGTCTCACCTTTTCAAATAAGATTCGAGATTAAAATTAAAATAAGCCGTTAGAGTTAGGGGTTCTTATACAAGTTTTACATCTTTTTCTTTGGCGCGATGTATTTGTTCTTAAAAAAAAATCAATAAATAATCATTCTTAATATTGCCTTGTTTGGTACTGCGCTGTTCAACTATGAAGTCTCCATTAACCATATCCCTCGTTAGTTTTCTATTGAAATGAATGGCATCAATTCACGGTCTTCAATTGTTGTTCGCAGAAAACAATCCTCGACAGTATATCCACCGACGACAGCTCCTTCACTGGCGATGGGTACACTTCGCTCGCTATTATCTACGCCACCCTGGCCATCTGCAACTGGATGGCGCCTTCGATCATCACCATCACCGGTCCCCGGGGCGCTATGTTCATTGGCGCTCTCACGTACCTGTGAGTAGTATTGCTATTTATTTACTAAAGGCCGGTCGCGGAGCACAGCGAAATTCGAGCGCTGACCCGCTGCTATCTATCTCTGTGGCATGCGTGCAGTAATGTTGCCATCACGCTCGCACAGAGTGCACGTGCTAAAGTGCGAGCGTGAGGGCAATATTACTGCACACGTGCGACAGAGATAGATAGTCAGCATGGCAATAAGAATCCTATGACAAGATTGAAATTAATTTTCACCATGGATAACGGGGTCTGCTCATTACCATCACAGGCCTATCGGGGCCCCATTTTCATTGGTGCCACCACTCACGTTTCTCACTCACGAGCAGAATTGCTCACTTCATATCTATATTTCAGTTTAAATATTTTTCAGTTTCCTTTGATTTTACTACCTACCTTTGAAATCGTTGCTCAGTTGGCTGGCAACGTGTCACTAATGCACCTCTTTTATACGTTGAATGTGGCTATAAAACGTGAAAAAGTCGTGGTTTTCTTTATGTAGCATTTCGTATGATTTCACTGACTCACGTTTCGTTTGTTTTGTTTTATGACTGTCAGCTTTACCATAGGGTTTACCACTAGCAAATTAAAGTATAGATGATGCCTTAAGCCATTCAAGCAGCGTGAAACTGCTGGTTTTCACCCTTAGTCATCATTTGCCACGTTAGGTAGGGCGCCAGGAACTTTCAAGTTATTTATGTTTATTGCTATTATGGCACTGCGTGCAATTGGTTACGTGATGCGATAAACTGCAGTTAGCCACGTAACTCTGTATTTATACAGGACTGGAGATGAAATTAAGTGTCTAGAATTCAGCCGGAGATTTAACAAATAAGTTGTTAGCTCTAATAGTGCTATAACGACGCAAAAGCGAGAAAAAAATGCAAAAAGAAAGAAATTATTAATTAAATAAAAAGTATTTACGCCATTCATTGTTGCGATAAAGATGCGTACTATTGTTAGATTTATAAAGTACACAAATGGAGGTGATGAATGCATGTATGAGAGAATTTCCATTCTTTGTTTTCGATATACATCCCAGGGCTTCACATTTATTATTATTTTATTCTGAAGCTAGATACTTCGTCACATACAGTTCTGTGTTAACATTAAGTACTATCGAACCAACTGATTCCTGACCCACCGCAGAACGTTGTCACAATAAACGTCATTAACATTTCCTTTGTCAGGCAATGCAATGTCACTATGACGTTCACTGTGAATAGGTTATATTTTGGGTCAGGAATCAATTGGTTCGATGGTACCTATTGCTTTTAAATAATTGAAATGGATGTATATGAAGGTAAACTTGTGAGCTGCAAATACTACGTACCTATTTAATATTACAATATGAGACATGCTATGTAAATACTGACCTATTCCTAAATGGTCTGTGGATAGCCTTAATCAAAGTGAATAGTTTATCGTTCGTACCATAACATAGTTACATAGTATGCGTTAATACATAAGACATAACGCATCAGACCTCCAACTACAATTAATTACTGTCTGTATTAATGTTTTAATTATGGTTATGACTGACGCCATGTTTATTCATGAGAATGTTTGCATTTTCACTGACCACACGTACGTAGGCATAGTTTTACCCGACACTTAGGGTTTTCCTTTATATAAGACTAAATGTTCAGAATAAACTGTTTACACGGTGAATTTTGTACTGCGATGTTATATCATAACAAGGAATTACTGGATTTTATCTAAGGTTACGACTTCGTACTTTTTATCGGCATGTGACTACAGTCAGAAGTTTTCTTATTTTGACTACAACTACAGTCACCTATTGAGATTAGGGTAATTAGCAAAAAGTTCTACATACGTAGGTACGTTAAGAGACATTTCGAATTATCGCTGACTTTTTCCATAGTGCCGTAAAGTTATCTATGCAAATGTATGACAAAATATCGTATCTGAATGGAAAAACAAGTGAAAATATAGTAATTTACGCAGGTGCGTATTGGTTAAATTTTTATATTCATTGCAATACTCGGTACAAAATTAGTAATGGATCCTCAACCGTCAGTACTTAGTATTCCTTAAAAACTGAATTCGATTTATTGCAATACTTGGTATAAAATGAATAATGGGTCCTCACCAATTACTAATTTTGTACCAAGTAACGCAATGAATCGAATTCAGTTTTTTATCGTTAAACAAGTAGATAGTCATTTTGTAGACAGTTTTTTGAACACGATGGTTACTATAGGAGACCAGGAGTTAAAAACAATCGTAACCAGTCCAAATTCTATACGTTTTAATTCTACGAGTTTATTTAGGTTTGCCGGTTTCTCAACTCATAGTTCAATTAACTAATTAAGTTGTTATTTTTTGTAAATCAAATGTCCACTGGCTACGTGATTACTGATTAATTGTACAAGTGTCGTAGATTCGTCAAGCGTCATCGCGTTATCTGGAAAATTTGAGGTAATGACTTAGTACTCTTAAACGATTTTGATTTATTAAAGTGTTATTTAAAAGGAGGTTGTAAGCAGACGAAAACTATAAGTGTCCAAATGAAACGTTTTTTATTTAACAAAATTAATATAAAATCCCTTGTTTTTACGTAATTCCGACTTTGTTGTGATCGCTTTTAATTCCTCATAATTTATTAAAAATCAGCGTGTAGAAAAGGACCAGTTACGGACCCGTGAATATCTACAACGGACACAGATACTTAGGAGTTAATCGCAAGTAAATATATCGCGCGATTCTTGTAGTCTTGACGATTTAAATAAGTAGCGGTTCATAAAAGCGGCGACAAAAAGAAAGTTCTAATCTTCTGTGGAAAGTTGGTTTTCCTCAGAACTCTTTACGATACACTTAAATTGGAATTGAAGTTAAACTACTTAGGTCGGTACATAGAGTTTAGACATAAGATTGTTCATAACATTGTAATTTAAATGAACAGTTAAATATTGAACAATACGTAAGTAAATAATGGAAATTAAAAGGATACATGTTAAAAACATCAGCGGTTTATAAATTATGATGCCATTGTCAGGATGATATGAACAGACATGTACCTACGCCTGAGGCTGGTATTTTGATTCGCTGGAGTAGAGACGTTATTGTAATCAACATTTTTTTACGATCTACGCTCATTTGAACGCTAGTAGGAACGTATACGTACTTGTAAACATCTTAACCATACCTATATCTACAAAGTTAAAATTATTATTTCGAACATTTTAGTAATAGTTAAGTTGAATGAAGATGTCATTGTCTGAATTACCGGCGGCGGTCGGAATGTGGTCGATTTAACGACAGCCCGTTATTTGGACGTCCACGTTTGCATGCTAAGCCGCTCATTTGAATAAAAATACCTCGTCAGAGAGAGATATCTCGATGATGCATCTTTGTTATTCGACGCTTTCCGTAATTTAAGACATTTTTATTATACTTATTCCATCGAAAATTTCCGGGTTTTATGGTCCTTGTCACGCTTGTTATTATTGAGGCAAAGGAAAACTTCTAGTCAAATGTGTACATAGTTTTCCGTGTTGCTAAAATTAGATTACGGAAAAAAATTAAAAACTGAAACATCCTCTGACGTGTTGTAGTCAAGTGTAAGAATTTGCCGACTCAATTTAAATTTCCAAACAAATGCAACCGCATGTTGAAACAAAACAATCACAAGAAAGAAACGTATTCGAACCAGAATTCATAGAAATACAAGATCTGACCCGAGTTTTGGTTTAAGGATCTGCTAAAGAGTCTTCACACTGAGGTGTTAGCAGTATAATCGATATACAATAGCGAGTGAAACTGCCCGGTTACGGTTAGGTAAGTCTAGTAATGTCTTACGTTCGGTTAGATTTTCACTGTACCTATGGACGGAACGTTTCATGTGGATGTGTGCACATTGCAGTGTAGGCTTTATAATGATAATTATACCAAAGTAGATTAATGAGTTGGGTTAAGTTACTCAAGGTTTACTTACGTTACTAGGACTCGGCCAAGCGATAAGTTATCGTTTTATGTTTTTCAATAACTAAGCACCTACTTCCATAATGAGTACTTAATGATAATTTACGTAAATACTATTTGTCATTAGTTTAGTATGTATTAGGTGTAGGCACTTATGCGTACTTCTTTAGCTATCCGCACGTTCTGCCAATGAAGTGAAAGGAAAGGGTTCATCATGGGTTCATCGCATTACCGGTCTTTTAACTTGACCAAATTTAAAAAAAAACAAGATACAGGACAACAGCTTCATGTACTGATGTCTGTTATTCCCGAGGTGATCTCTGGCAGTTAATCTTCGGCCGATTGAATTTTAATGAGTAGGTATATACAACATCTTGATATTTATTAATATTAATTGAATCTTATACAATTTACTTTCTTAATAAAATAGTAGAGCGGTCAAGAGGGTTGGTAAAAAAACGAACTACGAGTATTAGGATTATCGGACAACGCAATGTTTCGAGTTGCATTAGGATAACCTTTTACCTATTAAGTTTTTCGTATCTAAATATGCCAAAGAATAAATATATTCACACCCAGTAAGTGTAATAGGTAGGTTAGTGCGTTGCAAATTACGATATCAGTTAATGTAATGCGGTCGAATTTATTTGACTAATTTGTTGCGATACTTGCGATCACTGTGATTTGTTCTGTTCTTAACATTCAGTCAAACAATATCCAGTAGGTATATAGGTAGTGGGTGTTTACTTATTCAATTCGTGTGTTTAATATTTGCATTGTTCGCGTCTTTATACCTATTGAACTAGGGTAGAGCGCAACTTTTAAACAGCTCCAAAGAGCACGACCTCTTTCAACCTTGATATTTGCCAAATGTCGAATATCTTTTCATAATAGATAACTTCCTTTTATTATACCTATTTTCCTATTGAATGTGTCTTGAGTTACGAAAGTATTCGTAGGTATTTGAGTCGATCCGCCAAGTGTTTCAGCTGCCCCAATTTTATGTTAAAAACTTTGAAAAATAGACTATGGATTAGAAGAAATTACATACTTAGTTACAAAAGTGACCAAACACGCTTGTGTCGAAACAGTGATATTGACATTGTTTTAATTCGCCGAATTTTGGTACTTACCTAACTTATAGTGAGATGGTTGGATCGCTTCGGGGCTTAAAAATGGGTTTTCTGGTTAATTTCGTTTTAATAACGATTTGATTTATGACTTTTGATCTTATTAGGTATTCTATGTTTCCCTATATCCTTCTAAAGGATCTGGTTAATATTAATTTCCAGGTGCCGAAATTTCACTAACTAGGAGGTACAAACACCGCAATGAAAAGTTAACTACCCGATTTCATGCAAAGTGTGAACATGGCAGCAAATGAAAACTACTCGCCGCGTGTAATTTCAGCCGACGCAGTAGCGGCCACTATCCTCATTGTGCAACCGATTAACGACACTCTTTATCAGGCCATTGTTGAAGGTAGCAAGCCATTAACCGATAAATCTAAACCGATTAACTAGCACATAATAACTGTTGAAGGCTTCTGTTAAATAACAAACAAACACACGTATAGAAGCACTTGGATTGGAACGTCATGTTCAGGATAACTTGAGATTTTAAAACAAGTTGTTTCTGTGTGGTGTCTAGTTTAAAATAACAATTCTCCATTTCTTCCCTGGATGTCGTAAGGGATCATTTTTTTAACTAACGACTTACTTAAAGTTAGACATCAGAAGAAGTATTTTTTATTAGATGAACGTTTAAGTTTCATTTTTGACTGAGTTTCGTTACTAGACATCATCACAATAACAGCATTTTACCTCCATTTACACAACGGGACTGGTCTACAACTTGGCTAGACTGTAATCATGGTAATCACTGCCTTTAAAGCGATCTACAAGTTGGGCAAAGCAATATCGTATTATGATTATGACTGATTTTATCATATCAAGTTTGCACTTGCGTCGAATCGATGTAAATCGATTATAAAACTAGTTAGGTATTTAGGTACTTATTTGACCTATTTTTAACACAATTTCTGACCGTTAAAATTGAGGTTTTCATGAAATATTAGATTATATTCTCATTTTTCCTTTTGACGAGATACTTTCTTAATATAGGAATTATAATTACGATATGTAAATTTTGGCACTAAATCGTTATTGGTAAATCGGATTGCCTTAAAAATGTTAAACCTGATCCTTGAACGCCTACCGAAACAACGACTAAAAGAGAAACTTTTTTAATTTGTAGTGAAATAAGGAAAACAAGTGACGCCAGCAGATGCGTTGGGTCAAAAGTTGCGTTCGCTGGTTGTTATAAAGATAAGCAGTAGAGACAGTGAAGTTTCATATATTATCTTATGCTTCCTCTACCTCTACACTACAGCGAAGTTCCGCGAAGTAATCTAGAAACTTTGGCTAAAGTCCGAAGCGATGCTACACACGTTCAACTTCGCCATGAGCCCATACAGCCCCTTTGACTCGGCCGTAAAAACTGCAACTGTAGTAGAGACTTTTAGGTAATATCACGTAAGGTATGTGTTGCTACATTAAATACGACACTTTCTATTTTAGTCTCATTAAAATTTACGTGATTTTTGACTTTGTCGGGTTGACTTTTGACAGCTCTCGTCTGTTTACCTTTTTTTTAATTACCTAAAAGTCTCTACTATAGAAGTCGCCCGAGGCCCGAGGCGAAGTAAAGTTGGACGAAGTAAGCCGAAGCACCTCTCTACACTATCATATCCGTCTAACATTCGTCAACTTCGAGAGCAGTGTAGAGGAGGCATAACTTGCATCAGCTTTGAAAAGCCTGTCTGTTATTAGTATTCCGCGGAACAGGTCTAGTCGCACGAACCTTCACTCTCTACGTTCAAGGCTGCATACTTCCTTGCACCTTTTGTAGTAGTTCGGTAGTCCAATTGTTTGGTATTTCGCTCACGTCATTATTGTTCAATTAACCTCTTAACACAGAAGTAAATATCTGAAGCTCATTAGCACATTTTAGAATGCATCTAATTAGTTTTGACTATAAGTCACCTGAGTGTGAATGTGAATATGAAATTAGCGTCAGCCACTCATAGTCAAAAATGCGGATAATTCACGTTTAAGTCGAGTTTAGCTGGACATGTTTCGGGCTAGTCTTCATAGGGCTAGCTCTTCATCACGGAGTCGCGGCGGCTACTGCGAAACGAACAATCCGCTCCACCGCATGGACGATGAAGTAGCCCGAAACATATCGAGCTGAACTCGATTTAGAATGTGAGTTACCCATATTTTTAATTGTCATCTAAGTGTCTCTATTCCGGTGAAAAAAAGCTTAGAAATAAGACGAAAGTGCATTCTCCTGTGAAGATAATCGACCGTATCGTTTATTCTATAGTCCATAGCTACTTGGCCCGGCGCCAAACATTCGTATTGTGTATATTCAAATGTAGTCTTTTATCTTTTTGTACATTTTTCAAGTTGTGCAAATCTTGAATTCTTTACTTATTTCGTGATGTCAACACTCGAAGAACAATAAAATATTTGTTGACGAATAGGAAAAAAAATCGTACTACGTACATACAATCACGCTTGCGTTCCTAAATGCAAAGGCAGAGCACATGAATGACATACACAAAACCATGACTATTTCACATTTTGCAGCCACTTCTAGCATAATTTTGGGTTTAAGAACAATGGAAAAGGTATGCTAGCCTGTCGCCTAAAATAAATTTTGTACCTGCGATATTTTAACCACACTGTTTGAGACTAAAACAAGTATTTCTTAATTAAATTATAATTTATTGTTAGAATTTTTGTTATTGCTAGAAACACATTAGGAGCATTGCAATCGTGTCTGGTGCAACGGAAACTTAGCGACCCGTTTAGATATGAATGAGTTTGGTTCAAATCATAACTGTTTAATTGCAATTTTAGCGCATAAAAACATGATGTTTCTTAGATAAGTGTTTATTTAGTTAGAGCATAACCGAATATGGCACTGTATACTAAAATTGGTAGGTACTGGACTGATCGGCCACCATCATATTAAATACATACTTAGGTACATACATCACGCCCTCATGTCCAAATGGGGTGGGCAGGCAGAGAACATTGTAACACGCGGCTAAGGAAATAGGTTTAGTTATTACCAAACTTTAGACCCAAAACTATGCTAATTGTGGCTACGAAACATGCAATAATCATAGTTTTTTCTACGTAACGTTTCGTATGCTCTGCCTACCCCATGTCAGAAAACAGTTAATGTTTTACTCCTAGATTTATACACTTGACAATTTTTTGTACAATCTATTAACCCAATGGTTTGTCTAGGTTCTTCATAGTGTCGTTCCTGTTCCCGCGCACATGGCTGCTGTACGCGGCGAGCGTGCTGATCGGCGCCGGCGCCGCCGCCATCTGGACGGGCCAGGGCAACTACCTCACGCTCAACAGCGACGCCGACACCATCTCGCGCAACTCTGGCGTCTTTTGGGCGATGCTGCAGTGCAGGTAAGGGTCTAAGTCAGAGTTCGGTAAACCGCGGCTAGCCTCGATGCGGCCCACGAAAATTTAATTTTAATATTATTTTTGATACTTGTAATCCTCTACTATCAAAAGCATATATAAATTTGGCCCATCTTTATACAATTTCACCGATTTGTGGCCCTTGTCTGTTAAAAGGTTGCCGACCACTGGTCGAAGTCTTCAAATCCCAGTAAAATTGTCCTTGAATACAAAGGCAACTTTGCAATGCAACGGACTATTAAATGTGCTGAAATTTAAACAAAGGTTACCTACGCCAAGCTAACAACAAGTGATTCATGTGTGGGTCCACTTTTCTTTGGGAGTTACAAAAAAAAATTATGTTCCTCTGCAGTAGGTACCTAATATGTGTATAATGTGGGTGTTTTGGTTATGTGCATGTACCCTACGTCATGTCAAAATATTAATAAACAGTTTACAATCAGATCTCGAGTTTCCTTGACGCGTACCTTGACATATAATAGGTTTCCTACGGGTCGGTACCGACTGGTGCAGGGTCGGTACAGTCAGCGTCAAAAGTAACTGACAATTTTAGTACTGAGTTACGTCAAATTCCATACTAAAATTATCACTTACTTTTGACGCTGACCCTACAAACCAACAATCGCTTTGAAATTGAAACAATTCAAAGCGATTTTTGGTTTCAACTGTCAGATTAAAAAGGATGTAGATTTTTGGTGCGTTAGATAATAGCGCTGCTGATTTACCTGTTTCTTTATAAATTATAAATGAGCGCATAGGTAAACGAATGAATATTATACCCACACCGGTCGGTATCGATCCGCACAGATTTGTCTGTGACGGAAACCGGTTTCTTTATGAAAGCACCCTAAGGTATCATCTGGAATCTCAATCTAATTCACGATTTTTCCTTCCAGTCTGTTCTTTGGCAACCTGTTCGTGTTCATAAAGTTCCAAGGCAAGACACACATTGATCTGGAGACGCGCAACGTGGTGTTCGGAGTGTTGACTGCCGTCTGCGTCGTCGGGATAGTGTTCCTACTGCTGCTGCGGCCGGCGCGGCGGACCCCGGCTATTGAGGATGCCAAGGTAACCTACAATCACGCGTTCCCAAATGGGGTAGGCAGAGCACACGAGACGTGACATAGACAAAACCATGACTATTTCAAGCTTTGCAGTGGCTAGCATAATTTTAGGTTTGAAAAACTGATGGAAGAGGTAGTATTCCGTAGTATAATAGTGACAGGTTGCTAAACCTGTATAATGTAAATTTGAAGGGACAAAAACAAAATATGCCCTAAGGACTAGTAATATAATTTTAAATCTTTTTCTGTCTGTATAAACTTCCGCACTTCTTATTGACAGATAAAATGTTGGTTGTAACTGCCTACTATGCGTTTGTCTGGCGAATCTTCACAATCTCCAACATTGCCATTACAGATTGAAGTAGTCACCAGCGAGCCCGACAGTCCTCTGGATGCATTCAAGGGCGCCCTGAAGCTGTTCTGCACTCGAGACATGCTCCTTCTTAGCGTCACATTTATCTACACTGGTAAGGAAAAGATGGAAATTGGGTGTGGTTGCTGTGCTAATCAAAGTCTGAAAAAGTCCAAGATTCTCAGAAAACAATAAAACATTCACTTGTTTTTTTTGCCATGAAGATGCGAAGTTGAGAGACAGACAATGATTAGACAGACCAAATGCTCATACCACATCGCACTGTTAAAAAATCGTAATAACCTGATAGCCTTGTGGTTAGAATTAAAGTATGACGTTTCGAGTCATGGGTTCAAATTCTGGTCAGCACAAATCTGAGAATGAGTGACGATATGCGTATAATAGATTCCGATTGGAAATCAGCCCTTTGGGAGCGTAGGTTCGCATCCTACCGACTGCGCCATGTCGAGGTGTATGAGACGACAATTTAACACCAGGTTCAAGCCATGACTGCTTTATTCAACAGTATCTACCGTACAAGTGCTACATATATTTTATAATCTACCCACTAGAAACATGATAATATGACAAGGGCAGTCCGAACTCTTGATCAGTTGCTGAAGACTTGTATGTTCTACCGCAGGTGTGGAGCTATCTTTCTTCAGCGGCGTGTACAGCCCCAGCATCGGCTTCACGCTGGCCATGGGGGAGAACGTCAAGCAGCTGGTCGGCCTCTCCGGAGTCTTCATCGGCCTCGGGGAAGTGCTGGGTAAGCATTGTTATTATAGAATCTAGTGGTCCCTTCCGATTTGGTTGTGTTCCCGACTTCGTGCGCATAGCGGGCACATGAGTACCGTTATTGTAAAAAAAACTCGAGAAGAATCAGGTTTATTGATTTCTTCATTTTTCAGGAGAACAAAAATAAAATTGACAGTTGTATGTAAAATTGTCGAGCCTAGGAAGAAAGTTATTTTTGATGTCTAACTTTTATTGCATTGTTTTATTTTAATTTAATTGTTGTGAAGACAATAGTAATAAATACTATAATAATATGTTAAGGTGTATTTTATTCAATTTTTAGTTATTTTGGCGATCGCGATTTTTTTTTATATACACACATAGATGCTATAAAATTAGGTGCCCATATTTCAGGGTATGTAATTCATAATTTACGAATCAACTTAAAGTATAAATTGTTTTAGTACTTTTTTTTTCTATATAAAACAATAATTATCATTTCTGTGCATTTTAATTATGACCAGATGTCGGTACAGTCGGTATTGTAAAGTAATACTGTTTGTATTTTCTCACTTAATCATTGCCAGCAAATAATCCAACGTATTGGAATTACGTGTATCATAGGCATCCGCTATTTGTACAACTGTGTAAAACAATTCTCTTTCTTTTCGCAGAATTTTATTTCCCAACCTTTTCATTTACTAACTGTTTCGGTTTACAACTGTGTTTTTTGTAAATATGGAAACTGTAAGAACTTCAAAATCGTTACACAACTAACTCAACCTTAACTACAGGGTTTTGGGTCCTGAAACATATCCCGAATAGTTTACTCTCTCAGAAAATGATTCGGTTGGCAAATGAATCAGGTTGGCGAATAAAAATCTGCGTCAAGCCAGCATACTTGAGTCCTGCTCAAAATGGTCATAATTGCATTTGGAAACTAAAGCTGCCTGTAAACTAGAGCGGAGTCGTGCGCGAGATAAAATTCGACGAATAAAATTGCATATAATTAATCTCCGCTCCTATTCAGTAGATTTCTGCTTGGCCGCCTCGTTCCGCTCCAGTGGACAGGCAGCCTAAATGTAAACTCAATAATGTCACTTTATAATACTCTTATCTATTTCTCCGCAGGTGGCGCCCTCTTCGGCATCCTCGGTTCCAAAACGACTCGCTGGGGCCGCGACCCCATAGTCTTCACCGGCTACCTCATCCACATCACCAGTTTCTTCCTCATCTTCATCAACCTGCCCAACGTGGCCCCGTTTGGCGACACCAAGGAGACGTCCTACATCACCCCTTCGCCCCACCTCGCTATGCTGTGCAGTTTCCTGCTGGGCTTCGGGGACGCGTGCTTCAACACGCAGATCTACTCCATTTTGGGAGGCAACTATGCGGATAACAGCACGTCGGCATTCGCGCTGTTCAAGTTTACACAGGTACGTGTTTCTTGTTTTTTGGCGGATTTTACTTCGATTTTTGAGATGTGCATGTGAGTCCATCACAAAGTTCATAAATACGGGTAAATACGGGGCAGAGATCCCTTTTGAGATAAGTCCGCCTTTTTACTTTGTACTTTTATTTGCAACCTATCTGTATTATTTTATTTTTATTTTTGTACAATAAAGAGTTTTTTACTTTACTTTAGATTCTTGATTAACGAATGTATATTATGAATTGGTTTGCAAAATATTTATTAACAGGGGCCCTGTTTAGGAATGTATTCATATTATCACTCGCTCACTCAAAAATGACATTATTTCTTTAAATGCATTCTCGCTAGATAATGAATCCATAAGTAGTAAGTATGTATATAGGTAAGAATTTTTTGCTGTTTTATTGTGGTCGTGAACTAGTAACCGATTCGTATTTTTTATTGTTGTCATAATCATAACTCTATTTAATTACTCGTGAATGAGACTTTCGCCGATGCTTGATTTGTCGACTAAGGGTCGATTCCACCAAATGAGAATACAATTTATTCTTGCAATAAGTCAGTCTTTGCTCGCGAGTTAATCAATGTATCACATGAAAAAGCGGGTAAGATTCACTTATTCCAAGACTAGATTATATTTTCGTTTGGTTTAATTGATCCTAAAAGCCGTATCATCAGCACTCACTTTACTCAACTTCATTCAATTATTCAGTCCCTATCATAAGCATAACACGGCATTTAACTACATTCTTACTTAAATTTGTTTTAGTATATTTTTCAGTTAATTTTATTGTGTTTTTTTTTTAACTTTACAGTCACTGGCAGCAGCCGCGTGTTTCTTCTACTCCTCCCGCGCCCTCTTGTCAGTGCAGCTCGGCATCCTCGCCGTGCTGGCAACCCTGGGCACGGCGGCCTTCTGCCGCGTCGAGGTGACGGCGCGCGCTCGCAGCCGCGCCCAGCTGCAAGACTTGGACGAGAAGACACCGGCCACTCACTCCCTCGCTGACAACACGCTACACTACGACTGAATGAACGAGGTATAAGTAAAGTTTATCCGAGCTGAAAATTAAATGTCAGTTGCAAGCGCGAGCATCTGAAAGGTTGATAAGAGGGAATTGGTTTTTTTTTATCGACTTGAATGAGTATTAGCCGTGTCAATCTTTGTGAGACATCATGGTCCGGCGCTGAGTTTAGTTATAATATTTGTCAAATGCAATATTTTAAATTACAGATACGATTGAAAAATTAAAGAAGTCCTTTTTCGTATCTGTCAAATTATAGACCTAATTTTTTTACAATAATGAACAACTATTTTGTTCTTTTTTTATTATTTTTGTCCATGTAGCCACTGCAGCCAATGGTGTTAACATGTTTTATCAACCGACATTCCTATTGCATTTTTTTAAATATATTTGGTAAAATTACTATTTTTTCTTTATTGTAATTAATTAATTAATTTGTATTGTAATTAATGTTAACTACAATTTAGTCAACATTTTAAAGCAATTAAAAAAAGCGCGCCGCTGGTACATTTTGCTGACGAAGTATACCTATTTGGATAAAAAAGCTTGGGCAAGATAACGCAAACTTGTCATTTCGAATTTCCATGAATTTAATTCAAATTTACGCAGTATTAAATTCGATTTTATATATTACTAGGATATCGCGCAAATTCTTGTTTTCCTAGGATATTAAGTACATAGAGAGTGTCTATTCTTATACAAATTATAAAACATGATGTTAATGAATCTGGTACTTCGATTGGTAGACTAACCGAAACCTTGAATTTTTACTTAATTTTTACGCTCATTATAACCACGAATATTTAACATTTATATTTAGTTGATTTATTTGTCCATTCTCCTTTCGAGGTTTGAACTTTTGAGGTTCCGAACCTAAATTCTCAATTTAAAAAACTTGGTGGTTCGAGTCCCTCTAGCTACTACTAGCTCTTAATTTCATTTCTCAACAAAAATCATTGTCAATTTTATTGTTTCTCGAAATATATCACATGTACAGCGTGTTTGTGCTAGCACTTCATGTAGTGTGCACAATAACCTGTACAAAACCTTTTGTAATTTAAGCCTCGCAACGTAGGTAAAATGTTATATAATTTTAGCATCCTATTGTAAGATACTCTATTCCGAATTTAATTTTTATTTACTCGATATAAGTACATACATACAGTCATCAGTACCAATACCTGACACAGCAAAATTGCATTAGTAGGGGTGACAGAACGTATTTTTGCACGCTCTGCTGTGACATATGTTATTGGTGACTGTACATTAGGTTTATTTTATGTATGCAGTTGTGCGCAGCTTTTGTTTAGTGGGACATATGACACAATTATGCTTGTACTTTAATTCAAAGAATAGAGGTATGTCCGAGTTCATGTTTAATAAGAAAGGCCAACGAGATTTGAGAAATACTATATGCATGTCCTTAGCATTATTGACTCTATCCATCCATCATTATTGTAAGACTAATGAAGTAGATACTAAAGTCTAAAACTATTTGACTTTTACGGTTTAATTAAGTGGGGTGATGACTGGGTTAAAACTATTATCATTCTATTCAGTATGTCTGTTAGTCTATGGAAAAATGTGGCACACGTATTTTTTTATTTGTAGTGAAAAATCGTCAAATGTTGAGAGTATCAAAATTCCCCAGCAGGGGGTTATGACGTCAGCTCTAAGTAAAAATTGTACTCAATACCTAATGATAAATAATTTTAAACAAAAAAAAACCGACTTCAATTCTATACTAATATAATAAAGCTGAAGAGTTTGTTTGTTTGTTTGAACGCGCTAATCTCAGAAACTACTGGTGCGAATTGAAAAATATTTTTTGTGTTGGATAGACCATTTATCAAGGAAGGCTTTAAGCTATATAACATCACGCTGCGACCAAAAGGACCGAAGAAACAGTGGAAAATGTAGGAAAAACGGGGGAAATTTGTCACTATTCCACGCGGACGGAGTCGCGGGCACAACTAGTTAGCAATATTTTGAAAGTATTCTGTTTACTGAATGTAAAATCTTGACTTCATCAACAAATTACCGAAAACGCCGTACATCTCCATATAAAATTTGAAGAGTTCCCTCGATTTCTCCAAGATTCCACCATCAGATCCTGGTGTCGTGCAAATGGGACCAATTTCGAGTTATACCCTTTCGATTAAAAAAAAAATTTTGAAAATCGGTCCACGGGTTTTCGAGTTATCGAGTAACATACACACAAAAAAAAAAAAAAAAAAAAAAAAAAAAAAAAAATTAGGTCGAATTGAGAACCTCCTCCTTTTTGAAGTCGGTTAAAAAGTAATCATGTGCAGTATTTTCTA
Source organism: Adoxophyes honmai (assembly GCA_005406045.1). Classification (NCBI taxonomy): domain Eukaryota; kingdom Metazoa; phylum Arthropoda; class Insecta; order Lepidoptera; family Tortricidae; genus Adoxophyes; species Adoxophyes honmai. The sequence goes on from BHDV01028342.1 coordinate 64,992, forward strand.
ATTTGACTGACGGACAGCTAGGCTACTGTGCAGTTCTGTGGAACCTTTTCGAAATAAAATTATTAAAGTACGATAATTCAATTAATTTTTTTGTACAATGAATTATTTTTTATACATCACTAACTACAAGTAATGTAGGCAACTTTGTGCTTTGCAATTTTTTTTTAACTTTGCTTACACGCTCAGTTTCATCCCCGACAAATGAATGTCCTAAGCTAACCAGGCGTGAGCGTAAGAGACGACAAACGCTAAACCCGGTATAAACGCTGCTAGCATGCTAAAACCCTTTATGGACTGAAGTTATGGGGTCATGATGCTGTATGTTATGTTTCAGTAGTTAATGTTAAGTAGTAAACAGAAGGTGCTTTGAAGTAATGAAAATAATACTGTAAAATATGTTATGATATTTTTGTAAATACGATATTTGTAACAGAGATTATTAACTATTGTAAATCATCATATAAATGGAATGGTTTAATAAATGTATTGTATAAAGTTTGAGGCTTTTTAGACAAATTATTATTTAAGAAGTTGACATACATTTTAGTGCTGTTTCCATGAATAATCCTCAATAACAATAACCCGGTGGTTTTTACAGATCTAGTCAACTTGCATTGACGTCATTATATACGCTGTTCTGTCTTCTGTGTCTAAACATTCCATTCAATGGCATTTTTTGATATTGTATGAAATATATTTTTTATAGATTTGTAGATTAACATTCCATTATTTTTGTTTCCCCGCGTTTTATTTAAAAATTCTATATTTTGTTCAAGAAAATACAATTTATAAAAACTGAATTGGTAACTCTAGTCATTAACATTTCTTTGGCACTCTTCTTTAGTGATATTTTTGTAATTAAGAAATATTAGAGTATAATTGTATGTGTATAAGTAATAAAATAAATTTTATTTTAACAATTATTCTTTCTTTTACTATGCGTTTATAATATATGTTTATTCTTAGGGTACATTTCAAAACAAAAATAAAATTTGGTTTTGGAATAGCTCACTCTTTTACTCACGAGTAAATCTGTTTTTCATAAAAAAAATTGTTTATCTCAACCCCTAAAAATAAAAAAAGGAAGGATGCCTTCTCAAGTAGTACTGCTGCAGTCAAAGTATCACCTCCACAATTAAAGGATCATCAAGGTGGATTGAAATAAGTGACAACCTTCGCATATCAATGAAGTTAGTTCACATATTATGCATCCTGATTATCAGTGGTGCTGTGCTTCTATACTGTACCCAAGGAGTTCCTGCATTATGTATCAATACAGTTCTTATAAACGTCATGCCTGTATACCTGTATACCTGTATAATGACTTTCTGCCAAGTTTCTTGTGGCGCATTCTTCTTGGCAATGATGGTCTTTCTGAAGCGATGGTAAACTCAAAAAAAAAAAGACGTGTAAAAGTGCTCTTAGGAGCCTATTTGCATAAATAAAGTTTTGAATTTTGAATTTTGAATTTTGACCGAATGTGGTAGACAGAGCTTACAAAACGTGTTTTAGAATAAGTCAAAACCATGACTATTTAACATGGTTTTAGCATACTTTTTGGTTCTTAGATGAAAGAGGTATAACAGTGACATGTTGCTAGCCTAATACATGTCTAAACCTATTTCCTTAGGCACCACATATAACAGCCATGGAAGAAGAGGAGAGGTGTTGTGTTCTAAATCAGCAACCACATGGGGCTCTAAACCTGATCTGGATTATAATTTCAAATTTTACAACATATGAACAAGAGATATGATAATTTTTAATCCAGGATTAATAAAAAAACAACAGTTTACGAAACAAAATTACTATCTATTAATAACTACAACAACAACCTAGAATCTATTTACTGCTCTCTGTGTCTCCGAGCTTGAAGTCCATGGGCTTGTCGTAACCCATCATTCTCGCATAGTGCATGGGGTCGCTGAAATGCCGGGCCTCCACAAATAGAGGCTTGCCTTTTGCTACCAAGGTTGTGAACATGCCAGGGATGTCTGGGACTACAACGTCTTCTGCTTTGAATTCAAGCTGCAAACAAATATTAAAAACACTTAGGAAAGTCAAAATTTGTATATCCACATTTTTGGTTAACCCCTCATAAGATTAAGATGTGGATCCATGTCATATTTATGAAAACCTCTGTGTGTACTTTCATTTCAATGCATTTCATTCAAGCATGGTTTGTAGTCATTGAAACAAAAGAAACTCAAATGAATGAAATTTTTCAATTCCCTCTTAAGATGAAGTTGAATAATTGTAATTAAGTAGTGCCTGTTTTATCACCATAGAATTAAATGTAACAATTTCAATATGCTAAATAATTATTCATTAATAATGCATACATACCTACATATTCTCACGCCTGTATTCCCAAGAGGGGTAGGCAGAGCACATGAATTCAAAAATCCAGTGCCACAATAACATACATTACACAAAAATAGATGAGATAATAAAAATGCAACAAACACTAAGTTGTTAAATAAGCACAAGTACCTGTTTCTCTGCAATGAAGAAGTTGTAAGTGATTGCTTTGTAAGTTTTGCTCTCTGGATCATATTTAACCTCCGTGACATATTTCTTGGTGATTTGGTGGAGCAGTATAGGCGTTACGAACGTGAAGAAGCCCACCACAGAGCAAATTGCAACGAGGAGCGACGTGCTACCTATTGTCGCTGCTTCGTTGATTATGATCGGTTGAGCCACCAGACCAGCCGCACTTGAACTTAAGGAAAATACTTTCACAGCTTTGATTTGAGGTGTCAAGGGACCATAATATATACGCTCTGCCTTATCTTCCTCTCTGGATTTACTGGCAAAGTGACGAGCTCCTTTAACATTGCAGAAACCGATACTTTTTATGTGTGACCAGATTTCCTTTCGCAAAGTAGCCAGAGATCTAGTTTGTATGAAGGTTGTTTGGAAACAGAGCCTAAACATGTTTGCTGAATAAAAATGTGCACCAGTAATACAAAATATTAGACAACACAGCCAAATAATTTTCTCATTAGGGTTATTTTTTCCAGAGATCAATGCTCCAAATTTGCAGACGAGCTGCTGTCCTAACCAGGCTCGCGCAACTAGGAACAAAAAAAATTTTGTATGGAATTTGGGTGGAAGATTATTACCATCATACTAAAACAAAACGTCAGTACAGCTTATCTGTCAAGTCAACTGTCCACCATATTGATTAGCTTGTCATTGCGGTTCGCGCAGTTTCTTCGTTTGTTTCTCTGGATTTATTTTAAGTTTATTTGTAAAATACTGTTAATTGTTTACTAAAAAAGTGAAATGTGATTTACGTACATACATTTCATGAAAATGGCACCGAAAAGACGGTTTAAAACGTGTGAAATTTGTTGGAATCATATTAGCCGGGAAGACGGCGAAAAAAAGACGTTTATGGCGAAATTTCCCTTGGATGAGGACCGGTAAGTATTACCTTAAATAATTTTAACCCTATTTTGACGCAGCGCGCTATACAAACAAAGAATAATAGATTTTCCAGATCTTTTATCAATGCCTATTAGGGTCGAACTAAAACTATCGATAGTTGCAACGATCCAGTAGCGAAAATGTTTGCTATCTTGATAATTTAGGATCTAATTATAGCAGACATAAAATTAATTTGGTAACAGTTTTAAAACATTCACAAGTATGTCATAACGATGTTTATATTTCAGGCTACTGATGCAGTTGTATGCAATTTTTATGTAGGTAGACACACCCGTTTTCATGACAAAATGTTTTCAGATGCAGACAGTGGGTCCACAAAGACCATCTTCTACGTGTATTGCTGCTGCGTCTGAGTCACCTTCTGCAAATCTGTGTTTCGCCAAATGCAAAGAATCAACTGCTGATATTATTAAAAGATCACAACAGCAGAGTATCTGATAAATAAATTAAATCGGCCAAGAAAGTTTGTTTTATTTTGGGTCTACATTTAAAGTTACATAATTATATTAATGCATAAAAAATATAATACTACAGGACTTAAATGTGGACCCGATTCTAACCTACTACTTAATTTAAGAATAATGTATGTATGTATATTTTCATCCCTCGCCTTTTTATCGATATCGATAATATACTCAAACACTGTTGTACCACACTAGTTTCGTTTGTCAAGTTGGTATTACTGTTCTTTGACAGCTCTTTTGCGTGCATGTTGGTAATGATCAGCCACCCAAACTGATTCAATTTGCTAGTATGGAAGTCCCGACTCTTATAACGTAGTGATTATATTCTCTTTGGTCCTAACGCCGATTGTCAGTGGTGTCAATGTCAAAATCAGCTGTCATTATTTTTTTTAATGTCCTAGGATAAGCTAAGGTCAGAAACCATAACGCCTCGTTGTGTGATAAGATGGATAGATACTACCCATCCATATTTTTCTGAAAAGCCATGGAGTGAAATTGGGCGCTGAGTATTTTAAAGTACCTATTGTATAAAAACTCTAAAAATTCGGGACTTCCAAACCTCGGAGGAATAATGATGGGCGATCGCATCAGCAGTCGGTAAAGTTGTCTTGAATCAAAATATAGCCGTTTTCTTGCTTCTCCACACCGTTTAAAAAATTCACGTTAACACGCTCAAAAAAATATAATTGTAGATTACGCTGCGTTTTAGGCGTGTTAGGTGTGTGTGTAGTGTGTATACAAAAACTAATGTAATTGTAAAACTACGCCACGCCTGTTTTCCCATCTGGGGTAGACAAAGAACAAAGTTCGTATTAATTAAAACTCAGATACGACTGTCCTTGATCGGGTTTTAAAAAAATTACATAAAATTTACAAAAGAGAGAACAAATAACAAAACAAAAAACTAAAATTCTTAAGTACTTAAACTATATTTTTTTATGAAAAAAAGGAACCGCCTTCAAAAAACCAACTGAAAAGATAAAAATAATTTTTATTATGAACACTCTAGTTTCTGAAGTCGGTGCCAAACCAATTTTCATGACAAAGAAGAACGCTGGTTTATTATAATGTACTGTATTATTGGTTTATTGTCATTAAAATTGGTTTGGCACCGACTTCAGAAACTAGAGTGTTCATAATAAAAATTATTTTTATCTTTTCAGTTGGTTTTTTGAAGGCGGTTCCTTTTTTTCATAAAAAAATATAGTTTAAGTACTTAAGAATTTTAGTTTTTTGTTTTGTTATGTTTTTAATTTGATTTTTTTGTTTTTAATTTTTTATTTCATACTTTTTAGTGATTTAAGTTCTTTTAGTTGGAATAGGAATTTACTTTAAGCTTTTTTAGTGAATAACTAATAGTAAAAAAAAACCTTCATACATACATACTTATGGTTCAAACTCAGAACCTCCTTTTTTTTTAGTCGGTTAGGGTACTAAAACCTTCTCCTGAATGTAAGAAATACTTTTCTGAAAACCGCATCCAAATAGCTTTAGCCAAACGCGAGATAATCGCGGACAAACATACATACATACATACATACATACATACATACATACATACATACAATCGAACTGAGAACCTCCTTTTTTTGAAGTCGGTTAAAAATACATATATTTTGAACACCATGTTTTTTTATTTTTTCCCAGTAGTTCGTGTCCTACTTAGGAAGGTAAGTCAGAAAAAACCTAAATTAAATAGGATCACACTACATAAATTTACAAGTTATAAAAGTGAGGATTAATCAGCACATAATTAAAGTTAGATTAATTTGTAATTATAAGTCAACGCATGTTTGGTTGGGCAGTTGTCTTCGTCGTAGCAGAAGCCGGTTTCTGTGTCCAGGACCATAGACTCCGGGCAGTCGCAGCGGGAGAAGCCGCAGACTGTGCCCACGAGGGTCAGTTCTGGATTCTCGCAGGTCCTTTGCGCTGGCCAGAATGTCTGGGTGCAGTCACTCTTCCGCTCCTGCAGCCCATCGGGGCATTTGTCGACGCCTGTTGAAAGAATAAACATTAATAACTGAGTACACGTATTTGATAGTTAGCCTTTAGATCGCTTTAGCTTCTTGTTTATTTTCATATAGACACTTAAACAGATCCGATAAAACTTAGATTTTAGAATGACGAAATGTATAATTAATAATTAACAGTCCTTGTTATTTCAGTCCACTTCGTATTATCAAGCTTGCCTGGCAATTCCGAACTGCTGCTCAAGCTTAAAAAAGTATTAAAATAGTTAGTACATATCTGTTATTATACTAAACGCAGGTTTGCATTTGTTTTTTAAGAATAAAAGTACCTACACTCACAGCACCTAAACGTTTGATTAAAAACAAACAACCTTTCTAGCTAAATCTGTAGGCGCAACTGTCTTACATTTATTATTATGCCACAGGCAAGAGGTTACGGTCGATTTATTATAACCCCACGCAATCCCGAGGAACAGCACCACAACGAAACCCGTCCACTTTGACATGATGGAGAGTATGGAGACTAACTGCGGAATAAGAGAACTGGACATTCACATTTATAAGGAGATGACTGTTTACAAAAGCACCTTGTTGACAATTGCTGGCCACAACAATAATGTCTTTTGTGAATACTTTAGTACGTGTGACTGCGACTAAAACAATACAAACAATAAACAATGCAGAGCTGAAAGAATGAATGATGATTGATGTAATAAGAACCGTTCCCTAATTAATATCTTACGGCATTAGTTGCAGATTGCAGAATTACATAACGTAAAGGATTTCGTCATCAGTTTTGTTAGTAAGTAAGTACTTAGCTACGTACCTGAATGTAAGTACGGAAAGCTGCAGAAAAAGTAACCCCCTAGTAATGAAACATTGTATACATACATACATACATACATCACGCCCGTATTCCCAAGAGGGGTAGGCAGAGCACGTGAATTCAAGAATTCAGTGCCACGTCTAGCAATTTCAGGATATCTAGATGGTTAAACGTGATATTGCAGTGACAGGTATGGGCTACTTTTATCTGTAGCTGACTGTACTATCGAACCCATTGATTCCTAATCCACCATAGAACCTAATCTATTTACTGTTAACGTCATAGTGATATTTGCATTGCTCGACAAAATAAACTATTGTATCGTTTAATGTGACGACCTTCTGCAGTGGGTCCGAAATCCATTGGTTCGACTGTACACAGGTAGATAATTATCTAAATGTGTCCTCCTTAGAGTATAGTAATCAACAGACACGTACAATTTAAAATAATAATAAGACTTTCGTTTACAGGAGGTAGGTAGCGTAAAATAAATAAATAGGTATCAAGAAATCAATTTATAATACATATTTATGGTTGCTGACCCATTGTAGAACGTTGTCACAACAAATGTTATAAACATTTCCTTTGTCGAGGAATGCAATGTCACTATGACGTTTACAGTAAATATCGAAAGATCACTACACAACCAATCTCGCAATCGGGATTCGATCCTGGCACCTCCACCTTATAATTCGCGCGATGGTTTAGGATCGCTCGGCGAAATTATTAGGGGTAATCGGCGCATCGGGGGCAGCGGGGGGAGATGAAGTGCGACTGATCTACCAATTACCTGTTGCCCCCTCGCTCTTCTAATAGTGACTTAAAAAACGATTCCTGCGTATATAGTCTAATAAGGTTAGGAAATCACCTCGGAATTCGAGATACCCAGCTGGAAGTTTTGTAAATATTTGCATATTGAGGCCCTAAAAGTTGTCTCAAAACCTACATATTCTAGGGTGTGAGCGACTATTAAATTTCAAGATCAAAAGTCACAAAAATCTGTTTTTTGCGCTTCTTTTGTAAATATCTCATTTCCTATGGATTTTTGCTATTTGTGTTTCGTATCAATATTGTAGAATACAAAATTCTCTACAAATTTTGCGTCTAATTTTTTTTATACGGTGAACCGTTTTCGAGATATAGGTCGGAGAGCGCGCGGTCACAGCATCACTTAAGGCCTTGGGTACTTCGATGGCCAAAACGACACAGATATTGTAAAACTTCAAAATGCTGCAGAAGTTGATGGTCGGGGGCACGGCCGTGCCTCCACCAAGTCGAGCGCGAAGCTAGCACTGCCGTACCATCCTTTACTGGATCCATTTCGCCGCGTTTTCAGGCACCTATTTGAGCACTTCTGGATAAGACCAGAACGCTGAAATTTTTGTCATCTAGTAAGCTATAATTACATACTTAAAATACAAAATTTCAAATCAGCAGGTCATTTAGTACCGAAGTTAAACGAAAGCAAAGTTTCGCATTTTCGACACTCACTCACTCACTCATGATCATCAAAATAGAACTAGTACCTACTTCCCATAAACTCACAAAGCTGAAATTTGGTACAGAATTAGGGATTAATGACTACATAAACGGAAAAATATAAAAACTGGGATAATTGAAGATCTGGAGTACCTGGTGACCCTGATTAGAAAGCACTAGAGCCCAACCAAACTACTGTCGAAATCGACATACCTCCTTTACAAAAAATATTGAACTTAGTGGGTCACCTCATTTTACGTCAAAAATCGAAAACCAGCTGGTCTGGTACATAGAAAAAAATCAACTATAATTGCAAAAATCCAGGGTAGAGGGACACATCTTCTAATTTACGCCAAAAAACGAAGACAGTCAGCAGCCAACCCAAAGCCACATTGATTTAATTAATCAAATATTTATAATCATTGATCTATCGATAGTTCATCAAGTATATAATAGCGCGTTTTCGATCGGAGACCGGTCGACCCAAAGTGATGTTATGACCGCGCGCTCTCCGCCCTCTATCTCGAAATCGGTTCACCGTATAAAAAAAATAAAAAACAAAACTTATAGAGAATTTTGTATTCTACAATATTGATAAGAAACACAAATAGCAAAAATCCATAGGAAATGAGATATTTACAAAAGAAGCGCAAAAAACAGATTTTTGTGACTTTTGACCTTGAAATTTAATAGTCGCTCACACCCTAGAATATGTAGGTTTTGAGACAACTTTTAGGGCCTCAATATGCAAATATTTACAAAACTTCCAGCTGGGTATCTCGAAATTCCGAGGTTTTTACCTTAATTAACCTTACTTTATTAGGCTAATACCCCTTCTATTTTTGCCGAGTGAGCTTAATTCATCGCGCGACCTAAGTACAACTGGTTCTATTGAGCCATGAGCTATGGGTAGCATGCATTTGTTTCGTTATCCAGTAATTGGAATCCGAGATTCGAACATTTGTCAGGTACGTGATAAAATTTGGAATAATGATCTCAATTTTGTCCCAATCGTCCATCCACGAAATACTCATAGCTAACAAGTATGACCATATTTGAGAAGAGATAAAGGGGGCGAATCATCGGCCTAAACAAGCACGGGCGAATGCGACAAGCGACAAAGCTATCGAGCGGGCAAACACCGCCTATTGATTCAACTTATCTTTGTGCAAACGTCGTCAACGCACGCAACCCGCTGCGACAATACAATGGGGCCACATGTCGCGGGTGCTTGACTTCGGCGGAGCTGGAAAGCAGGATAAATCGGCAATGTCTGGTGTATAGTCATAGGGATTGACTGGGAATCTTATGGGCGAGTCTGCCTTTGCTTTAACCTTCAGTAATTTATTTTATCTATTTTATGAAATTACTACCTAAGTCTATGACAATAATTCTAAATTCTTGGCTGAAAGTATCTGAGATACCAAATTAAACTGGTGCTTTTGGCTCCATTTTACTAGATTACTGGTATAAGACAACTAGTGGTAAAGTAAGTACCTAGCGAAAGTATTTTCCCCTAGAGCGCGTCGTCTTCTACCCATTTCCTAGTTTCCATTTCCATTTCCAAGTTTCACCATTCGGCATCAAATTTGGCAAGATAATAAGTAGGGGTAAGTTCACGCATCCCTGTTTCCATGGATTTAACCATGTCTCAAGTCTAAGGAATTTGATCTGGTCAAGTGGTCACGGTATCTATGAGAGGATTTACATAAATATTATTGGCAACATATCTACCAATTTTTTTAATACAGGAACAATTCGGGGTTATTCCCGCCTGTTACTACGAACTAACTATTATCTATTCTGTGCTACGAATATGTATTGTTATTACCAAAACGGATTTTTCCCCACTTGATACCATTAGTAGTTAATACTGGGATGGGAATACAAATTTCTTTTGTGGTATTTAGTAGCATCGGTTGGGATTTTTATTCCCAGTAGTTGTTACCTCCACATTAATTTTGATTTTTTGCTCTGAAATATGTAATTGATAAAGGAAAGAAGGAAAAAGGAACCCTTATAGGTCCAATCGTTGTTCGTCTGTCAGTATGTCAAGATTTTATTTCCCAGGAACGCGTTGTGGTAAAAAATTAAACAATCCTCTGTCGCACTACCCAGACATTCGCAAAATGTAACTAATAAACAAATATTCCGTAGGGATTTACCTCTACCTACCCATTAACCATGAAATAGGCATCAAAATATTTCTTTATAAAAAGGACTATTAAGCGATGGAGCGAAAAGGTGCCATCATTCATGGATAATTACGGGAATTAGAGAAAACGAAAGCTTTATCGAAAAAGCTCATAAGCTTTGTTTCGATCTAAAAACCCTAAAAAAAAGGGACGAGCCAAGTCATTGCTTCAAAAAAATGTTTTATTCCATGCATTGGGTTCCGTTCCGTTGGTCTCATATCACTGTAAGCCTACGATTGTAATTGTTTTTAAAAATAAGTAAATATGTAAGTCAATATAACAACTCAGTATAACGCATGTATTTCCAAATGTGAAAGGTAGAGCGTACAAAACATTACATAGAGAAACCATGGCTATTTCACATTTCGTATGTATCTTACTAATATTATAAACGTGAAAGTTTGTGAGTATGGATGGATGGATGTATGGATGGATGTATGGATGGATGGATGTTTGTTACTCCTTCACGCAAAAACTACTGAATGGATTTTAATGACACTTTACAATAATGTAGCTTATACATCAGAATAACACATAGGCTACAAATTGTAATGATATTCTGTGAATTATCCAATATACGACGATAATTCTCAAGTAAGTCGGGTAAAATCTACCATTTCCGAGCTTTGCTTGGCGCGCATGCGCTGAGCAGACGTCACGCGTCGCTGAGTGCGCGATGCGAACGCGGGCAGACGCGTGAGGGCAGACGTCGTTGACGGTTGTGTTTGTTTTGCGAATTTTCAAGGTGCTAGCGATTTGTTAAAAAAGCTGTTATATTTGTCAAATGCGATTCAAAAATTATTTGTGTGATAATTTTAATGCCATAATATTAGTTCTAAACTACGCCACGCAATCCGAAATACTTATTATGCGCAGACGAAGTCGCGGGTAACAGCTCGTTTCTAACATATTTTTAAGCTACAACAATAGTTTGAGTGATAGCGTATGGTGATATAATAAATTAACAGTTATTTAGGATGAATCTTGACACAGTAGGCACACAAAATGTTGAACTTACTTACGTACTCTCTCTCTCTCTTCCTTTCTCTCTCTACAACCCTACAGGTGTCGATGGTACGATCGAAATATCAGTTTGTGACCAAAATGTTTTCTTTAATACGGTACCCTAATTGCGGCACATTAGCAAAACAGACAATCTACTGGGCAACATATCCATTGTCGTAAACGTCCAAAACCATAACATCCTGTCTAGATAGTTACCGGAGTTCTTTTGCAACAATATGGAAAACAACTGAAATATTTAAAGTTTTTTTTTAGTGATTGGTAGAAACTATTATTTAATGTCTACCGAGAATACCGAGATGTCCTTCTAGAAGCTTTTTTAATTTGCTATCTCGTAAGTTTGTCAACTAAATTTTAAAGTGTAAAACTTATAATTATCTTCAACCGATTGAGCTGAAATTTTAGACGCTTGTGTAAGTCGGAAATTGGTTAGTCCGCACGGAACTATTCTCCGCTGGAAACGTAAAATAGTGATACATGGTGCTCGTGAGCATTGCGAGAGATTTCAACCACGAATTCCAGAGGCTATGGGCCATTCCACGAGCAAGGCAGTTTTGCGTGACACTCCGTAGCATAATTTCATTTTATGTTAATATGTGTTTTTATGAATAAATCGAATAATGCTTCACATCTCAAACGTTTTGCAAAAGGAGGCATCACTTTAAACCTTATAATTATCGAGATAATAAAATTTTCTTTTTTCATATAATACGGTAATCACAAAAGTACAAATAATGGGATGAAATCACGTTTTTTGATTGATATCACAAGACTCTTTATGCTATACATTTATAGCCTTGAATTATAAACATCTTGAGTAATAGTATAATAATTTTAATTTATGATAACCATTGATGTGAAAAAAGATACGTGAAATTATTATGTTTTTAATTAGGTGTAATTTTTTTTTGTGTTGCACAGAGTAATATTCATAATCAAGAGAAACACTATATAAACTTATTTTTTACAGTAATAACTCAATAAATAACCGATATAGTGATAACCACGTCTATAAAACGACGGAGATCACTCAAATAACGGTAATCACCGTTGCGGTAATCACGTGAGCAATTTAGTTTTTAATTAATTACTTCAAAACGGTTAATAATAAGAACTCAATATTTTTTGTGTAAGTAATTATAACACTGCTTAATATGTCAAAATAATCCGAGTTAAATATATCAACAAAACAAGCGAGAAAAAAATAAAACGGTAATCACTTTCAACTGTGACAAAAAAATCGTGTTGTTTTCTTTCCTTCGTGATTTGGCAGCGACACAATAAGTCACAGGTTCGCACTATTTAGCCGTCGCGGCGTGATAGACTCTTTCTAGAAACGTATCGTCGATGTCTCTCGGAGTGTGCGTTTGAGCAGTACGACGCGTTTTATGGCCAAATTAGGTTAAGACGCAAAACTCGGGACACTTTTTAAAAATGGTTTTAAAAATAAACTAACGTAATAATAATTATTTAGGCAATAGGATTTCATTTATCATATAATTGGCTTGCTGTGAACAACAAAAACCTATAGTTTCCGCGTTTAGTTTTCGAAGTATATGTCATCAACTAACAAATTTTGGAGGTGGGACAAGGCCAAAATGTGGACTCCTCTGACTTTAGATTTTTGTTTCGCGCATTTAATAATAAGAATATACATACTATTGTTAGACTTATTCTGAGCAGAATAAAGTGTGAATTACGTAAGATATTTTTTTTATAAGGTTATCTGTTAAAATTTGGATTTCACAGGTAGTTGAACTTGAGAACACGAAAAATCGTACGGCTGGAGAACGGCCCCTATAAGAAGTAATAAATGTTATATGAACTTAGGTCGAAACACGATTTTTTTTACTATTATTAAGGCACGTTTATACGACATTAGCAATTATTATGTATGAAAATTATAAAAAAAAATTGCACCATGTATGTGTACCAATGTAGAGCTATCTAACTCTGCCTTCCCCATTTGGGAATATAGGCGTAACCTATTAGATATGTATTTAATTTGATATTTATTGTTTTGTATTATCCGTTTATTATCTATACTAATATAATAAAGCTGAAGAGTTTGTTTGTTTGTTTGTTTGAACGCGCTAATCTCAGGAACTACTGGTCCGAATTGAAAAATTCTTTTTGTATTGGATAGACCATTTATCGAGGAAGGCTTTAGGCTATATAATATCACGCTGCAAGTAATAGAAGCGAAGAAACATTGAAAAATGTGGGGAAAACGGGGAAAATTAGTCACTTTTCCACGCGGACGGAGTCGCGGGCACAGCTAGTATTACAAATGTGTGGATCAATTATTTTGAAAACTGAATTTGAAGTTTCAAGTTTAGTTTATCTCTACTATACATATACATATTTACATAGTGGAGTTAAAACGGCTTCATCGATTTTTTCACATAAACAATTCACTAAGTAAATCAGTGTTCTCAACAGTAAAATAAATGTGAAGTTACCTACTACAAACCCTACCCCCTTAAATATAAACATTGAAAATCGTCCATTTCTAAATACTTTAATTGCATAGGTAACAAATGAAGCGATGCAATCTTATCGCCCCATAGTTGATACTATTAGCTATAAATAAGAGTAAAAAAAACAACCAACAAAAACTACGCAAAAGTTTTCCCGCCAATATTATACGTAACTTTTCAATTAAATTCTAACTGTAACGTTTTAGTAACAAGGTTGATAATGGAGTATTGGTGAATTTAGTTGATTAAAAGGGGACAGCGCGATAGAGTTATCTTCTAACTTGCTCGCTCGCCTTACGCAGCCACAGGTTTTGCGTGTATCTCTTTCTCTCCCGCCCAGTAACGTATCGGGTGTCTCTGTTTGTGTCAAGTACTGGTTGATTATTTTTCTTCAGTGTAGTAGTTCTAGAGCTGTCGTTCACACGCCGTACGCATTGCGCGCGAGATTTTCGTTTCGTTATTTTTGTGACGGTTTATTTCGAACTTTTTGAATTATGGAACTGACATAATTGCTGTTGCAAGTGATGTGATTTAGTTTTGAAAGTTTCTTGAAAGACAGGACTGACCAATCTCTCAAGATGGAATTGAGGTCTGTGTTTTGGACTCTTGTCTTGGGCCTTATTCTCGGTGCGGAGGCGGGCCTGATGGGTGATCAGTGCGACTGGAATGGCAGGTATGTTCAATAATATATTTAAATATTCATCTTTTTTAAGTCGCAGAAAATTTTGGTTGATTGATCGACCATAAAACTGGATACCTAAGTCGCAGGACCTTTTTAGTTTGACATAATTATTATGACTGCTCCGAGCTTTACCGTTCTTAAAATTAGTTCAACAGCATTTGAATTTTGCATCTGTTTAACCATTTTAAGTTATTTTTATTATTTTCCGTCTACCTAATCAGTGACAAAATAAATTATTCTATGACTGGTAGACAATTCTTTAAGGATGGGAAAAAATAATACGAACTTATTTAGTTTAGTAGACACCTACCTATTTGATATAAATGCTAATGAATTAATTGGACAATCTACGAGAATAATGTCAAATGACATTAAATAGTGGTGGTAGGTATTAAGGTATTGGGCATCGCCAAAGTGCAATGTGATAATTACCATACTTAACTAACAGTTCTTTATTAGGGGAATGTAGAGCAGGTACATTCCCTGTGGCAAATGGAAAACGTGACTTTCCTAATAATATTAACAATACAATCACGCCTATGTCAGGAGAGGTTCACTCCACATTCTAGGTACGCTCCGCCGGCGAGACCTCGTGAAAGGTCTACGGCAAGCAGGTAACGGTAGAAATTATGCTCGGTAGTAGACTAGACGTTCTGTACCTACTTACCTACTACACTTTTTGTGCCTGTGTCCCAGGGACATAGACAAAACCGTAACGATTTCACATTTCGTAAGCCACTTTTAGCATAATTTTAGGTTTGAAAAACAGGTAAAAGAGTTATAATTTAGGTGACTGATTGCTAGCCCGTCCCTTTTAGCAGACCTACGAATCCTAATAGTAAGTAATAATAATAAAAATACTCAGTTTTGTTGCAAAATGTATATACCTAGGTAATATAATTACGTAAGGGTAGTAAGTACCTAATTAGGTATATACATGGCTTTCTATACTAAACGTCAAGGCATTCTAGCATGGGCGTAGCCAGGGGGGGGGGAGCTTGGGGGTTCAAACGAGTCCGACTCGCACTTGGCCGATTTTTTTCCTTTAACCCCTTCCGAAACTAAATCCTGGCTACGCCCGTGCATTCTAGGGATAACTTGGTAGAAAATTTGACTAATTTTTCTATACACGGTTCCACTCAACATTATCAGCTCGACGATCGCCGTGGATGGCCCAAACAATAAACATGCAATGTCAACACGCTTTTAGTTTACTTTTTATAAACAACTCAAGCGGATATTTGCCTAGTAAAATATATTGTTTGGTGAAATTATCTGACCTTCCAGAGGTAACTAATTTAGATGTTTAGGGTTTATACATACCTACCTAATGAATAATGAACAAACTAATGAATAAATAAAAATGTTTAATATAGGTATTTCACGGTATTTACCCACAGGCAACGAAAAATGTATTACAGTAAGAAAAATAAAAAAATAAATGTAACCCTACGTAAAGTAAAGAAAATAAAAATACTTTTGACTTACTACTTAAGTACTTAGTATTTAATTACTTCAATTTTGAACGTTAACTACCATGATACTCCATCATAGTGAAATAAACGGATAAATCACACATGTAAGATAGATTCAGTAAAAAAATACGCACAAAGTTAAAAAACCTAATGTATCTCAACGAAGTGATCTCTTATTATTACTGAACGTGGTATTCAAATTTATTACAAGAATTCCACACGCTAATGAACGAGGTACATTATATTAAGCATAAGCTTAGCCTGGAGCTAAAATTCAGCAAAAGCCAGAGCAATTTGTTAAAAATTCGCCCTAGCCGTGCATAAATACTTCTTTAATATCGCGTGTCTGTTTCCCATTAGCATGTAATTGACGCTACATCTTTTTGTTTCCACGCATTCTCCTTTACAGCAAAAAATGACATCTTACAACTTCAATATTTTAGACAAATAATAAACGAAGCTTATTTAAATATCAACAAGTCGTAACAATTAAACAATAAATAGCTGTAATTGTTGTACGGCAACCGGAAACGGTGTTCTATGGGGTTGTACGGAACAAAATCAACAAGTGAGGTTTCCATTGACTGGCGCAGTGGGGTGGCGTGGGAAACGTGGGTGGAAAGTGTTCTCGCAGCCCCGTTGCAGACACGTGACCCTTCCGGCTATTATCACATAGGGGAGGATCACCCTTCCTATTGACTTTATTTGGACTCAATAAGCAGAAAAACGAGAGGCACTTTGAGCAACGTAGTGCCACTTTGTCACTGCACAGGAAATCTGTAGTGCTTGTTTGAAAACACTTTAGACTCGCAAAATACTTGCCTTTGTCGAATTTTCACTTTTTATTTTTCAAAGTACCTATTCTGTTATTATAAAACAGGTTTATGGTAACAGAATGTTCCATTTGTCTCTACCTATCAATGTCATCTGTAAACTCTATCAACCAGGGCAAGGACTTTTACTATTTTATTTAATAGATCTCGTTTGTGAATTATTAATAAATTATCTCTCTGATGGTCCCCTGAGGATGCTTAAACTCGGAAAAATCAGAAGAAGTTAGGATGGATAGCCTATATACTTAATGACTAAGTACGACTCAACAGCAATTGTGAAATTCTAAGAATTTCGGCTTCATAGCACAGGTTAATTAAAGCTAATAGCGATTCCGATGGTTTTTTAAAGTTCGAGTTAAGTAAGTGAAAAATAAAAAAAAAACGACTCATTAAGCTAGTTAGAAAGCAGACGGGTCGATCAGTAATGACCCTCTTAATGACCCCAAACGAGATGCTAATCACCTAGCGACTAAGAACAAAGATTGCGCGAAGAAGATACCCAAAGCGGCTGCAAAAAGGAAAATTGAGTGTCAATGTACCAGCATCAGTCGACGGGCATTGTGGAGCATTCAAGTTCATGCATTAATATTTATTAGGGAGGGCGGGATAGCGCGAGGGGACCGGGATCTGTTTATTATAATATCCTCCTCCGATTATAACGCGTTCGCACGATGCGCGCTCCACTGATTGATACAGATTGCTATCACCCACTAAGGGGTGTTTATCTACTGGCGTCATGTCGAACCCGACAAATATCTCAAAAGTTATTTCACATGAGATGTACCTCTATGTAGATGTATTACTATGGGCGCACTTGTTCTTTTGTTTGCACATTGTGACGTAAACGCATGGGAAGTATTGGGAGCGGGTGCTCATTAAATTTGCCCCACGCAATGCATCTGGATAGGATGTGACGGATGTAAAAGTAACATGTTATATGACATCACGTTGCGTTTGAACAAAACAAAGAATGGAAAATTAACAATGTCGTTCGCATCTTATCTCTTGGGATCGCTTAATGCAAATTGCTTCAAAAAGAGTACTACTTAAGTAATACTTAAGTAAATGTGGCGCCAATTTGTAACAAAGGCTTTTAACTCCGAACAATAGCTGCCTTTAAAAGATAATGCGGGGTGGACAAACCATGACTAACAATTTTCAAACGCGAAGTATGTTATCGCACTTATCGCTCTGGAGCTACCTTATTTTTTGGTTGTTTTTTCTATTTAGGTACTTAAATACCCATGTCAAAATAGAACTTAGACTTAGGCCAAAATGAGCAAGGATCGAGTCCAACGAATAGACTTTTATGCGATAGTTACTGGTAGCCTAACAAATCTTTTGTGTAAAAATACTTATGTAAACTTAGGTAAATAATATGACCCATAAATAATTGCGGTTTTACTTCCTTAATTTGACCCAAATAGCGCGACCGCAAAATGCGGATGTGACTATCTCGGTGTTCTGTAGTGTTCGCACTTCACACATGATAACGCATCAGATGGCGGATTGCGCACGGCCTCGCAGCCGACGCTGACCATATGGTGCCCACTTCCAGTACCGTGTACTCCACAGAACATTAACGTTTACGATTCACAATTCCTGGAAGAAGTTCCCGGCGTGCCGTATTCCACAGCCGCACTTCATTAATAACATTAGTGATTCAGTGTAGGAGCGATTCGGCAGCGCCTGGGACCGCGGCGGCAGGGCATTTCACATGGGATGGGCTTGTGGGAACACCACGCTCCGATCCACTAAGGGAAAACAACCGTCACATGTTGCGAGATGAAATCACGGTTATTTTTACGCGACGATTGTTTTTATTCGCTCGCCAATTGGGGGCAATCAGCGACACGTGTTCCGCTCGAGACGCCCGCCTTGAGGCCTGTCTATTGAGCTCGTCGTATCGAATTATATTACACACCACACCAAAAGATACTTACGACATATTGAGCTTTAGATCTTTTTGTACAGCCGATGTCTTTTGCAGGGTTCGAAACAATAGGTTTTTATAATGCTAATCGCCCCATGGTAATGACGGGTTTTTTACGACCCGTCCAACAACAATATGAATTATATATTTGATTCCGTCGATGTTCCCAAGACACTTGAGTGCGCCCACCATTGCTATCATCTTTCCAGTCGTGGTGCATGTGTACTTGGAAATATTTTTATGATGCTCTCTCAGCTACAATCACATCGTAACTGAAGGGTAACCTAATGCTTGTACCGTCGACCGTGCCAGCCATGTGTCCACTTACATTATCGTGCTTTGACTAACTTTACGTTAAGTGATGTGTCTCAGCCTATTCGACGAGTACGTGATTCATTACTCGGATGCCGTTAAACAACGCCAACAGCTTTTTTGGCGTTGATTGCTGTAATGACTATGGCCTAGATCCAACCGATTTAAATTGATAGCGCTATGAAACAAACACTCTGTGCAGCGGCCGAGTCCTTGCCAGCTCGGTGTAGTCTACTGTCTAAGGCTTTCATTTATCAATACAGTAACTTCTCGAACCGCATGAAAGAGATTCATTGTTCTTTGTATGTACCATATACGGCATTCTTTGAATGAAACCAAACTAATTAACAGCGAATTGTAGGTCGGCATTGTGTCGGCACTCGGCAGGTCAGATGAAGGCGTTCTTTGTGTCGTCGGGTGTTTATTTTTTAATTTGTTCGTGGAGCGGCAATACCTCGGCATCGGTGTTCGGCGCTGGCCGCTGCGTTAATTACAGTGGCAATAACTGTTCTGTAAGCGGAGCCGGCCGGCCCGGCAAATTATGATTTACTACAGGGTTCTAATCAATGGTTCTAACATTTAATGGATACCTTCGTATGACATGCCGGTATGTGTGTACGAGAATAAAAGTAATCTCCAAATATGTTTGGTACAGAGTAGTGATTATTTTAATTGCCTTTGTATTTTATGGTTTAGATTTGAATACATCGTGATAATTTCGTGTTTAGCTGTTGATTTATAATTTAGAAGAGACAGCAATATGATCAAATAATATTGTACCTATGCTAGGAAAAATATGTGCGTCAAGGTTAAAAAACTTGAATTTTCAAGTATTTGTCTTTAGTCTCAAGCTAAGTCCCAAAAAAATTGTTTCTAGATCAGCAGGACTCGCTGAATAATGCATGGGGCGCGGTCCTTTATCATCCGCTGGCCCGTGGCGCGGGCGCACGAGCTGCATCTTAATCGCGGCCAATTTCCTCGGCACGCTGTCAAATTACAATACTTTAAAAAATATATTATAATCCCAGCACTTTACCAAAGTGATTCAAATGATACGTCCAAAAACACGACCGTATTTTTTTGCTTTGAAAGTTTTGTGTTATGGCGTCGTGCATCAGTATTGTATTTCGCATCACAATGATGAAATATAATATGAACAAAAATTGCACGCACATCAAATCACGTTTGTTGGTCAAGTTGGCTCGTTAATGAGGCGGCACGGGCCGCGGCGTAACCCGACCCTCCGCTATGCAGTTGCCGCGTTGCAGTTCGTACGCCAGCCTTAGTAAGAGTAAGCCCCAAGAGAGGTCACATGATCTCCCATCGGAGAAGCTTCCAAGAAGCTGTTACCGAACCTTCACTTGTCTTGCGATAAATTATCAGAAATCCATTTTAAGTAAGCGAGTACGTTTTTATTCAAATCTACGTTTGTTTGGTTATGTGTTCTCGACCGTTTTGGACACTGCATAATTCGGAGTACATAACTGCATCGAAGATTTTTGCATCCAACTCCATGTAGGACGGTCGTTGCTTATCTGGACTCTGCAAAAAAGAGCGAGCGGGGACGACCGATTATAATGCAAAAAGAGGTTCGCGGTCGTTCCATAACCGATTGCAAATGGCAACCGCCGCGGGCAGCTCAGCTCCATTTATAGCTCGTTGCAATCTCGACTGCTAAAAAATAACCAAGCAACGATTTCTTCAACGGATTATTCCCTAAGTATCTATCGGATGTTCTGAAAGGCAAAGAAGCGGGTAGGCGGGATGCAACCAGATTCTGAAATTTGAGGATAAAAAACGAATGCCCATGAAGACGCCGTGAATGCCTCCGCGTAGTGCGATTGTTTCCGTTTTTGTGTTCCTATTCGCCTTTTGGTGAAAGGGTTACGTTCTAATTTACGAAATACTAAAACCCTTATGTCTGAATTACCTTTGAGTCTTTTAAGTTTCACAATAATGTAAATGTCTTTAAAGAGTTATGATCGCTCTTAAATCACATTTATAACTCAGGAATGCTATAAAGTTGAGGTTTGTGAGGCTCGTGTTATAACTCGTTTTGTTTACGCCGCGGGTCCGCGGCCGCGACACAACAATAGGCGCCCCTGCCCGCGCTTAGCGCCGAGATTTTGTCCGATAATGGTTAAATTGGCTTCGCCTGTCTTAATAGGGTGTCTTACCTCTATCGGCGACAACTGCCAGTGTTCCGCAATTACGGCCGCTTTTGTCCGGCAATCTCTGCTCCGTTGTTATCTCCGGAGCTTATGAGGCGAAATACGGCCCATTAGCACGTGCTTGCTGATTCGTAATATTCCTGGGACAATAATACCTTTAATACTTAGGTAGTTATATTATTATACCCGCAGCACGTTTATTCGAGTAGGCGCAGACACAAGACTAAGACTAAGAGGAAAAAAATCACAGTCAACTCAGTTAATTCTACACCTATTCATCTATTACCTCGATTTTACGCCTAAGTAGGTAATCCAAATCTGGTAGGGTGGTAGGTACTAAATCGATTACAACACAGATATTACCTAAATATGCAAAAGTAACTTATAAGAGTAATAACTATAAATGTAGATCCAATCAATTGACAAGTACTTTAGGAGCAGTTACACCGACTCTACCACTCTACATGCATACATCAGCTTCACGTTAATCGGTGATAACCATGCTAAATCGATACTTTGGCAATTCGATAATTAGTGTTACAACTGCCGATTACACTCCTTCCTGTGGCCACACGCGACTTCCTCCCAAACGTGTCGTGGATTGATTCGTGTTAAAGATCTTAATTCCGCTCCGCCGCGCTCGCTCGCGACGAAGGTAACACAATCTGACGAACGCGAAATGACATTCGATACCAACACACAACGGATGCACGTCCTCGCATTTCATATCGAAAATATTAATACTTTCATCACTTAATTCGTTTCGGATCATTTGGGTCATGACATTTGCCTAATCTTTATGTATTCCGCACTTTTCTGCCCACCCGTCGGGTCATTTTTCCAAGAGGGAATAAAATGATGTAGGTACATTGAGGTACTATTACTACGTAGTAGTGTAGGTACCTATATTTGTTTACGTTTTGCTGTTATGCTTACTGGACAACAAATCGAAAAAAATGCAGTTAGTTCGTCCTACCATGCAGTTTACGGCATTGATCGTACTAGTTAAGATTTACATTTACAGTATCATCTGGAGACGTCGAAAGCCTCGGCATTATGCGGCGGCCATTAGGATTTATGAGACAGGACGGGGTCGGTAAGCGGCTTAGCTCCTGCAACGAGAACGTAAGGCCTTTTCACACCTCCGTGTTTGGACCGCGCGTTAGCGTTCACGCCTCGTGTGTGCACCCCTAAAGTTCGCGCCTCGC
>BHDV01028342.1:102084-113686 GCA_005406045.1 Adoxophyes honmai
AGTCGACTCTTACGACACCCACGGGAAGAAAGGGGGAGGTGCTATTCTAACCCGGCACCACACGGGGCCTAAAATATACCTTAACTTAATTCCTTGGTCGCCTCTTACGACATCCACGGAATATGTCTTCAAGTGTTTTATTACAAAATAAACCCGTTTATTATTTTATTTTGTGTATTTGTAAAGGAATATTATCTTCAGAAGGTTAGTCATTTATTTGATAGCAAGCATTGATTTATGATTTTGAAGAAAATACGAATTGACTCAATAAAACTGAATTTAATTTTAAGTTCTAAAAGTAGAATAATGACAGGTTGTTAACCTGTCGCATAAACCATACCTAAATAAATTTCCTTAGTCGCCTCTCACGACATCGACGGAAGAAATGGAGATCTAACCCGAAACCGTGTAGGCAAACGTTTCCTTATTTAAAAAAAAACTAAAAAAAAATGTAAATTTATGCAAAAACAATTTCGGAAATGGTGACGGCACAGCCCTGACTCGGATTGCGCGCGTGTGGGTGACCGAGGTGAACGTAGAGGATGATGTTTTTTGTGAAGGATTAAAATTTGGGTCAAATTATTGTTGCTCGAGTGATCGGAGGGTGGAGTTATCTTTCCGATTCGAGATTTGTTTTCGTTAAATTGGCAAAATAAATATCGGATGAGTATCGTTGATGGGATTGTCCTTCTATTGACTTATACATACATACATACATGGGCAAAACCATGACTATTTCACGTTTCGTGACCACTTCTAAAACATTTTTAGGTTTTGAGTTGGCAGGTATATAATAGTTGCAAGTCGCTAGGCTGTCGCTTAGAATATACCTTAACGTAACGTATTTCCTTAGTCGCCTCTTACGACATCCACGTAAGAAATGGAGATGTGTTGTTCTAAACTCAACACCACACGGCATTTAATTATTTAACTCCATTATTATTTTCGGTAAGTTAATGTTAGGTCGGTAAACGTTTGATGCAAAATCAATACTTACCTACGTCTTGTTTCTTATTTGGAAAACGAATCGTGAACATTGACAATAACTATGACGAATTGACGAGCTAATATTTGAAGCACGAAAATAGCAAATTGAAATTTTAAATAGAACCTTGTATTAGACAAAACTCATAAATACCTTACACTAAAAACAAACTTAACTAGAACTAAAATTAAATCTAAAACTAAAATTAAAGATAAAAAATTGAATCAGAAAGATGGCTAAAATCTACGATACGTCATTAATTGTTTACACATATTTTATTTGATTCCGTGTGGTGTCGGGTTTAAAATTACACCTCTCCATTTCTTCCGTGGATGTCGTAACAAGCGCCTAAAGTAATAGGGATAGAGTATATCTAATCTACACGATTGTTAAATTCTAAATTTTTCAATACATCTTTTGCCATCCACTTCCGAATCGAATTAAAAAAAAATCTATTTCTAATCCGAGCATCACCCCGTATCGGCACATGTGACACTCACACAGGCAAGGCGCGCACACGCGCGCGCGGAATTGATAGCGTCGGATCTAGTCGGTGCAACGCCCCTGAACGGGCCGGGGGCACACTGGGCTAGCCGACGCGAAAAGGGGTGTTGTGTATGACGTTTGTCAACTTACAAAATTTACGTTTTTTTTTAATTGAGTTGGCAATTTTTGAAACATTGATATACGTTTCTTTAAGAGGCGACTAAGGGTTTCTGTTATTGATTTATGACTATTTCCATTTATTTACTACCAATTGTTTGCAATTTGACGAACTTTATGTGACGTAGGTATAATGTGATTTCTAATTTAAAATAAATAAATCTATAGGTAAAAATATATCTTAGGCGACAGGCTAGCAACCCTCACTATAACCTTCTTTCTTATTCTAATACCTAAAAACACGCTGTAAGTGTCTCAACGTGAAATAGTCATTTTCGAAGCGTTTTGCGTGCTCTGCCTACCCCGTATAGAAATACAGACGTGATGTAAGAACATAGTTAACAAATAAATAAATAGTTAAGGTTAGCGATAATAATGTCTTAATTATGCCGCATCATGCTAACCAACAAAGTAAAATTATCTTATTACAATAAAAGCATAATACAAAAATAAACATAAAATATCGAAGAATTTGATTGCATTGGCAATTAAAATGTAGGCAATTAACCTCCTTATCTACCCACATACAAACAGATAATATACAATGACAGCTATTGATTTTTATTGCTACCGCTTAATTAAATAGAGTAGCGAGAATCAATCCAATTTTAATTTCAATTATTCATCAATTCATCACTTACGACCAGTCTCTATATTTAATCTATCTCCGATTTGGCCTAACTAGTAAAAAAATACATATAGAAAAGACAGAATGACATCACCTGAAGTATATGTATGGCTTTGTGCTTTTATGTTCTCCTGTATGTGTTTTGTACTGAAATATTTTGGGAATGCATTTGACTAGCAACCTGCCATTATTATACTTCTTTTATTACGTTTCTTTAACCAAAAATGATACTAAAAGTGGCCACAAAGTGAGGGATGGGCATAGTTTAGTTAGTCTGTTTAATTTTGACAGATTGAATATTAGGACTGGCTGTAACTGATTAACTATTAATAACCTTGTGTAGTCTTTAGTAGTGTATTCATAACCATTTCTTCCGTGGATGTCGTAAGAGGCAACTAAGGAAATATGTTTAGGTACGATTTAAGCGACAGGCTAGCAACCTAGCACTATTATACCTCTTTCATCTATTTCTAAACCTAATGTTATGTTACAAGTGGCTGTAAAACGTGAAATAGTCATGGTTTTCACTATATAACGTTCCTTGTGCTCTGCCTACCCTGTTTGGGAACACAAACCCTAGAAACAGCATATATGTACAGTCACGAACCGGGATTGTTGAGCAACTTGCCACTGTTCGCAATTTAGACGTGTAATCAATGACCGATGTGACCGACTAGATGTCAGCTATCGGATTAGTATTACACGACCAAGTTACAAACATAGGTAAGTGGGTCAACAATCCCTGTTCGCGATGGTACGTATCCCCGGAGGATATAAGTCTCATCCCACCATATGAGCGCTTGGTCATCCCACATTTTGAAGACCAACGCTTAAAGCGAAAGGGTTCAATGTAGTTTCGTCTTGTCAACGCATAGAACATTCCACTTGACATTGAAACATTTCCTCGTGCCGCTAGTTCGCCTCCAACAAGGCACCGTGACAAATCGAAACTTTAAAACAATACTAAATATTAAAAACAATCGAAAATTCTAGACACTTGTATAAATATTTCACCAATATTTATATTAAAGTCGTTTTAACAGCTGGCAAAACGTCACGTCATCTTTATTATTTAGTGTTTGTGTAAGGTTTGCGAAGTTTAAGCTGCGTTACTATTTTTTTTACGAACATTCATACATAATGCCTATGTGCGACGTGACATAGTCAGTTTTAAACTGTCGTGATTCTCACACATATTTATGTTTACGCGGGACTTAAACGTCGAGAGGTAACTAAAAATACTGTTATTAAGTCCCGCGTAAACATAAATATGTGACATTGTCAAACCATATTTCGTACACACTTTAAGATTAATTTCAGCTCAAACAGTTAAAAGTATGAAAGTGACCGGTTGCTAGCCTGCCGTCTAGAACATGCCTAAATCTGTCTTTAGTCGCTTATTGCGACAACCATGGAAGAAATGGAGAGATGTCAATGTTTATAAAGGAATCTTAAACAGAAACAACGTGCCATTAGCCAATTGCTAACCGTTGTCGTAACTCGTAACTATTTTATATTCAAAAGATACCCAAAAAACTTATGACACGTACTTATTTAATTAGTCCGTAAACTTTGGACCTAGTTTGTTTGTGAATTTAATAAACATATTGACGAGACACTCAATATTAATCAATAATTATTATAAATAATTATTATTAATATTAATAATTATTATCTAATTTCACATGTTTTGTCAATCGCTTGAAGGTTAGCAGGAAGAGATCCCTTTTGGGATATGTTCGCCTTTGTACTTATTTTCTGTTTTGTCTGTTATTTTGTCATGATTATTTGTACAATAAAGAGTTACATACATACATACATATTAACACACAACACACAAAGATGCTTCCGCGTATTAAAAAAACAAGTAAAATAAGTAAAATGTGACAAAAGTCTTAATTATAATATATTTTTGACATCACTTTAGGTACTGTGTAAATACAAACACTCCTTGCAAAACTGAAGCAAAGAATTCAGTTTTATTTAAAAAAAACGTTGTTAAGCGCTCAATAAGCGTCTTAAACTTCAGTTTTTTTTTAATACCACTTTTAATTGCACTCTTGAATTGTTTTAAAACCTACAATTCCTCATGTAACAATATAGCAAAAAAAAAATCGTAATAATAAAAGTGAAATACTAAAATCGTCTCGCAGTGTGCCCCCGGCCTTACCGACATAAATTCTCAATAACACGAAATGGCGGAGCGGGGCGCGCGGGGGCAGGGGCCGGGCTCGGGCGGACGTAATTATTATTATTTAATATTAATTTAGGTTTATTTAACTTAATGGTGTTAATAACCGAGTATATACGTTACACTGTTGAACACAGGTTTTTAAGTATGATTTTTAGTTAAAAAAGAAGGAAACTAGGTCAACTTCTCATTTAAAAAGAATAACATGAGAATAAAAACGTTTACATTTAGTTGATAGTACCCAATTTTATATCTAAACCGAGTTCTACGTACCGTTTTATCATTCATTCTTCTTCATACAGATTTGCTAAGCAAAGATTTTAAAATTATATGTATGTATAGGATACCCGCATGGCTACAAAACGAGTAGTCATGGTTTTTAAATTTTAAAGGATTAATCATAATAAAAGCAAAATATTTTTTTTGTTAAATCATTATTTCCTCATTAATTAATTTCAAGTTTACAATTAGGTACTTAAATATCACTTCCGACACAAAATGTATTAATGTTTTCATGATTATTTATTACACATAATAACCAACAGCTAACAGTTACATTATAACATTCCGTATTTACAAAGGCTAATCTAACCTAAATACCATCCCCACCAATATACCGTGCAATATTCAATTTAATAAAACAACCCTTTTTATCAAACAGCCTATATCTACCACTTAGCACTGGCATGATTAAAAAAAACACGAATTTAAAAAATAGAACACCAAATTTAAAATAAAT
This sequence comes from Adoxophyes honmai, assembly GCA_005406045.1. Lineage (NCBI taxonomy): Eukaryota > Metazoa > Arthropoda > Insecta > Lepidoptera > Tortricidae > Adoxophyes > Adoxophyes honmai. Next base: position 107,291 of record BHDV01028342.1, read on the forward strand.
AATCAAAACGCCAAGTATCCGCAGTGCGGCCCTGCGCCGGTGAAAGATGAGAGCCGAGCGCGCGCCCGAGCCGACTTGATACTCGCGTTACGTAACTGTGTGTTTGTCTGTTAGTGATAACGTTGGTAAACAAACAATCCATGGGAATTAGTTGATTATTAGAAATAAACATTCAAATTCAATAATTTCTTCAATAATTTGCAGAAGGTACAACATATAACATAACATAACATCACTCCTGTATTCCCAATAGGGGTAGGCAGAGCACACAAAACTCTACATAGACAAAACGATGGCTATTTCACGTTTCGTGGTCACTTCTAGCATTTTTTTTTTTAAGGTGGCAGATACAATAGTAACAGGTTGCTAGCCTGTCGCCTAAAATGTACCAAAACCTATATCCTTAGTCGCCTCTTACGACATCCACGGAAGAAATGGAGAGGTATTATGCTAATCCCGACACCACACAATATATCATTGTACGATATTAAACGAATTAGATTTTTGTAATTAAACGTGTGTAATTCCCTATCAGCTAAATCCCTCTCATGCTCTGCTAGTTAGGTTGATGATGATTTTAACATACATACATATATCACGCCTGTATTCCCAAACGGGGTAGGCAGAGCACACGAAACGCTACACAGACAAAAAATACAGCCGAATTGAATACCTCCTTTTTTAAGACGGTTAAAAACCATGATAATTTCACGATTCGTGGGCACTAAGCTAGCATAATTTTTTAGGTTTTAAGTTGGCAGGCATAGCAGTGACAGGTTGCTAGCCTTTCGCCTAAAATATACCTAAACCTATTTCTATAGTCGCCTCTTACAACACAAGTTAAAAGGTATTATTAAATTCTAAACCCGACACAACACGGATTAAAAAAAATCTATTCTAGATATGCATGCCAACATTGCCAATGTATCTCTAAACATGTCACCGAACCGAACGAAGACTATCGTATAGCAAATAAAATTTCGTTGATTGCATCGCTAATAATGATAATGATGACGATTTTTAGCACAAACCTAATTAACCTACCGCCTTTTCCATCAAAACCATTAAACAGTAACAAAACATTTTTTTTACCAAGCAAAAAAAAATAACTGTTTAAAAATACAATTCACTTTCACTCCGATACAAAGCACAAAGTTCCCCAGCAACCATACAAACACAAACCGGCCTTCATACAAAAACGCAAGTTTCAAAACCTCTCGGAAGCTCTATAAAGCTGTTCACGAAGTTTTCAACGGTAACGAAATCAAAAGATCCTATGTACAGTACTGGAGTCTTTACACTCGGAGCGAAAAGGAATCTTATGTGTTTTGAGTTAAGGGTGATTTAGGGTTGAAAGGGGGCTTTTATATTAATATTATTATATAGGTTTATATAGAATTTGGAGATTAGAAACCATTTTTTGTGTCAGTCTTTTTGCTTATTGTCCAAATATAGTTTTTGTGATAACTTTTTGAGTTCAGTTTGACGTTCTCGGTATAATTAGAAGCTATTGATTGTATAATGTTCCATTTATTTTCTTTGTTCATTAAATTAATATAGCAAAAGGGGTAGGCAGAGCGCACCACACGTTGCATTGACAAGGCCATGACAATTTCACGCTTCGCAGCCACTTCCAGCGTAAATTTAGGTTTAAAACGAATGAAAGAGGTATAATAGGGACAGGTTGCTAGCCTGTCGCCTAAAATATACCTGACCCTATTTCTTTTGTAGCTTCTTACGACATCCACGGAAGAAATAGACAGGTGGTATTCTAAACACAACAGCATACAGGATTAGTAAAACACACGAGGTATAATAGTGGCAGGTGCTAGCCCATCGCCTAAAATATACCTGATACCAATTTCTTTACTCGCCTCTTAGGGCAACCACAGATACATCTGTAATTTTAAGACAATAAGAGCATATACACCTATTTTGACACTTTGATCGCGTCCATATACTTGTTTATCCATATCTTTGTTTCTGTCTATACAATTTTTAGACTAAGTCACTTTTTGAGGTTGGGGTTTAAATAACCAAAATTTGCAAGCAAAGTCGCAGGCAGAACGTAGTATCTACTGTTTCCATTACAGTACAGCCGTTCCTTTGTCCCAAGGGTGACCAAGTCCCGGGTTATAGAAGGACAGTCTTACGTTTCGATTTGTTATATTTTTCCTCTGATTTTTTCCCGTAAATGTTGTGAGGCGGCTAAGGAAAAGGTTTGGGTACGTTTTAACTGATAGCAACCTGTCACTTTTATATCTAATCCACGTTTTAGGAACGAAACGTGAAAGTCATGGTAACCTGTATTTGTTTGTTGTTTTGGCAATAGCCACTATACTCCGTAAAACAGTAATATTATTGAACTATACATTTCCATTTTTACCTTTGCATAATAGAGAAAAATTCAAATTTTATTCGTTAAATTTGTAATTCTAAATAAACAGGGTATAATCATAATCATTTATTGCATAAATGTTGTATACTATAATAGATAAGTATGAATTTGTTTTATATTGGCCGTTTCTCATGTAAGTGAAATAATGTTCTCTTTTGAGAATTGGTCGACAATTTAAAGTTAAGCTTTTTTAGGCATTCCCAGCGTCATATCAAAAAGTCAGCTTTCTCGGTTCATTTGCATTTCTAAGCCATTTTTTCCGACGTAATTACAGTACTACGAAGTGAGTTGGATCTGAGACTTGTCCGTCCCGCGGCTTTGTCACCCTACTTGGCCCCAGACCGGCTCCCTAGCAACGCAAACGGCAAAAACTAATTAAGTATTCTTTCACTAATTTACTTAAAAATCTTTATGAAATTTTTGTTGTTGATGACGAGTTCTCCTCTGGTTTGAGGTGATGCTGCCAGGAATGTAAGTGGACGACTAGACTAGTAAGGCTAGATTTAAAAAAAAAAAACCGGCCAAGGGCGAGTCGGACTCGCGTTCGGAGATTTCCGTACCAAAAATTGCAAGAAAAAAAATGTTTTTGTACGGGAGCCCCCTTAGATACTTATCTTATTTTAAGTTATTTACTTTTGTAGATATACGACTAACTGTGGATATTTCAAGTGTCTACCTATTACCGTTATTTCATATCAACCCCGTGCATAATGATTTTCCTTTTTTTAGGATTTAATGATATAGAGACAAAAAAAGACATAAATAGTCGTGGTTTTGTCTATGTAGCGTTTATATCCTCTGCCTACCCTTCTTGGGAATACAGGATTTGTACTTAAAACAAAAAAAAAATGCTGCAAGTGGCCACGAAAGTAAAATAATAGTTTTTTTGTCTATTAAGTGTTTTGCGTGCTCTGCCTACACCTTTTGGGGAAGTGTGGGCAACTGCCCAACGGTGGGAACGCCGGGCTGCCCCGCCGGCCCGGGTATCGATTCGGCACTAATAATAGAAACGTATCGAAGCGCGTCGCCTGCCACAAGCGCCAGCGGGAGCGGGAACCGTCAAGATATATCCATATTAAAATGATTATACTATTATACGATTAAATGCGTATGAAGATCACATTCCGTCGTGGAGTCGGGTTTTTATTTATACATACATACATACATACATATTCTCACACCCATATTCCCATGAGGGGTAGGCAGAGCACATGAATTCAAAAATCTCTGAAATTGCTAAACGTGGCACTGGATTTTTGAATTCATGTGCTCTGCCTACCCCTCTTGGGAATACAGGCGTGAGAATATGTATGTATGTATGTATATCATTTATTTTTGCTAAAACCCTAGAGGACAGACCCAGTAGCGTACAATGTCATTTTGGTTGTTCGTAGAAAATTCCGCCAAACAATGCATCGAGGCGATCGCTGTGCTCTTATTGGCCGGCCCAAGATCGCGCGTAACGCAGTGCCTTTTTTCTCTACGGTTATTGGCTCTGTAGTTTCTGTGACAGTGACGTTAGTAAGTAAAAAACCACTAACTGTTTGCGGGGCTGAGTGGCCAACATTGTTTCTCTAGTGGATCTCTCCTCTACAACTAAAATATACACTAAATAATACAGGCTAAGATTGCAATTGTCTTATAATCTTAAAGCCCGTCACAGACTACGCATATACGATAATATTTTATCTGCGTATAAAATGTCATTTTTCCATATGTCGGTGTCAAAAGATACCTGACGGTAAATCTGCGCAGTGTGTGGTAGCTCATTGAATTGTATAGGGAGCTATATTGACAGATATATGTTCTGTAACAGATATCTTACCGTATCTGCTTAATGTGTGACGGGCTTAACACGCATGTATCAGACGTAAAGTTAGAAGTCCGGATAAAATAATAGGGTACTTTTTATCCCGGAAAAAAATTATACTCCCGAGGGAATGCTCACTTACCGCAATATAACCGAATTCCAAGCGGGCGTAGCCGCGGGCGGAAAGCTAGTTTTCCATAACTTAACTAACGGACTAATTAGAATGATACATTTTTGACCCATACCATTTCAATTATAATTCACTAGACCAGGGGTTCCCAAACTGTGCGCCGCGGCGCCCTGGTGCGCCGCAGAAAGTATTGAGGGGCGCCGTCGTGACTCGATTCTTTATCATTATGCGAAACCATTTTCATTTTTGCACTCTCAACCTAAATACTACTATTATCTGAGCGTATTTGTACTGTATCTTTTTCAAATACACAGGGTAGGGCGCCGTGTCAAATTTCTAATCTTGTATGTGCGCCGCGGGCTGAAAAAGATTGGGAACCCCTGCACTAGACAAATAGGATTACTTGCAAGTTAAGTGACTTACCCAACACTAAATTTTAATATTACTTCTGTTTAGTAGAATCCACACAAAACCACACAACTTAAAACTTCAAGTGAGAGCGAATTCACAACGAGCAGAACGTCTAGTGTGTTCAATTCGATGGTGCAGTCGTTAACGAATTCGTTTGCGAGTTGTCGCGGAATGTACAGATGTAGTGAGAAACTATTTTCCTTCGTAAATGTTCGGAAAAGTTCGTATTTATCGTTTTATTACTTAAAACAATTACAATTATTATTTAAAACTGGATATTTACCATATATTTTACGGAATGAATTCCCTTTAAAATGGGTACCGAAGCTATTTGAGAGAAAACGATAAATACGAACTTTTCCGAACATTTACGAAGGAAAATAGTTTCTCACTACATCTGTACGGAGACTTGTCGACCGTGGCAGTTTAGCAAACGTTCCGCTAGCGGCGCTGTCTCGCTTTCCATACAATTTTGCGATAACTCGCAAACGAATTCGTTAACGACTGCACCATCGAAATGAATACACTAGACGTACAGATAACTTACAACTTCAAGTGAGAGCGAATCCACAACGAGCAAGGTAGAGATAGCTTCCAAAAACTGGTCACTTTAAAATGGCACAAAAAATGGATATTGTTCCAATAAGGCCGTAAAATATACTGAACACTGTAAAACTCTAAATGTGCTTATAAAAGAACAGATATATTTGCTTAGTGTGCGAGGAGATGGTTATAAGAATATTGATGAACAATAAACGGAGAACTATTGGCTCAAATGGTTATATCCGTACCAATATATAAATGTGAAAGTGTGTTTGTTTGTCCGTCTTTCACGGCTAAACGGAGCGATGGATTGACGTGATTTTTTAGGTAGAGATAGTTTAGGGCACGGAGGGAAAACAAAAATATAGTTTGCTTGATAGATCGATATCGATCGATGATAGATCGATATCGATCGATGATAGATCGATATCGATCGATGATAGATCGATATCCATCGATGATAGATCGATGGCGCCGTGTGTCGTTTGAAACGAGAAGTTTTCTTATAGTTGTGCTCTTGTGCTTTATACCGCAATATATTAACCGAGTTCCACGCGGGCGGAGCCGCGGGCGGAAAGCTAGTAATATTATAAAGAGGAAAACTTTGTTTGTTTGTTTGTTTGGTTGTAATGAATAGGCTCAGTCACTATTGGACCGTTTTTAAAAATTCTTGCACCATTCGAAAGCCACATTATCCACGAGTAACATAGGCAAAATTTTATTTTGAAAAAAAAAAAAAAAGGATTCTGATAAATACATATTTGGGTTTAGATATCTACATCTACACTAATATTATGAAGAAGAAAACTTTGTTTGTAATGAATAGGCTCTGAAACCTTCGACCCCAAAATCCGAAATTTACGCGAACGAAGTCGCGGGCGGAAAGCTAGTAGTTATATATAGCTATTGTTTTAGCATGAAAAAAAAAACACGCTAATCTCATAAACGATTACAAGGGTAGATTAAAGCCATGGAGAACTTAATATAGTCTCGGTTATTTATGTATGTTTGTTGTGATTTCGAGAGATTAGATCTTTTCCCCAAACTCGTCAGTTCCGCGTAGCATTAGTTCCATTCGCATTTTTCCCCACTCAGATTTTTACT
>BHDV01028342.1:144406-160775 GCA_005406045.1 Adoxophyes honmai
GCTGACATCTAGTCGGTCACATCGGTCATTGATTACACGTCTAAATTGTGAACAGTGGCAAGTGGCTCAACAATCCCGGTTCGTGGCTGTATGCTTTAGGCCCACAATTATGCTAGAAGTGGCTGTGAACCCTGAAATAGTCATAGTCTTGTATGTATCACGTTTCGTGTGCTCTGCCTACCCCAATTGGGAACAAAGGCGTGATTGTATGTATGTATGATTACTTATTTTTATTTAGTAACAGTCAATTGCGCGTGTGACGATACCGCAAATAATGTTATTCCGTGCGTTGTGAAGTCGCTACAAAACGTTTCGCGCACTCTGCCTACATTCCAACGTATTTGCCGACGCTACTTAACTCTCGACCTTTGAATCAATAAGTATAAAATTGAAACAGCCCTCGGTGCGAGCGAGAGGGCGCGAGCGAGACAGCACTAATCGAGTGAGAAGATTCCCACATGGGCATTGAATTAACGTTGACTACGTAATACAAATATGCGGGTAATACATGCTACAATAATAATAATAACATACATACATACATATTCTCACGCCTGTATTCCCAATAGAGGTAGGCAGAGCACGTGAATTTAAAAATCCAGTGCCACGTTTAGCAGTTTCAGGGTAACCAGATGGTTAAACGTGATATTGCAGTGACAGGTTGCTAGCCCATCGCCCACAATACACTAACCCTTTCCCAGAGTCGACTCTTACGACACCCACGGGAAGAAAGGGGGAGGTGCTATTCTCAACCGGCACCACCACCACATAAGTCTAAAACCTTTGTTTGACAAATAAATTATTTGATTTGATTTGAAGTCTTGTGTGGCGTCGGGATAAAATAACACCTCTCCATTTCTTCCGTGGATGTCGTAAGAGGGGTCTAAGGTGTTCTGCCTACCTCAGTTGGGAACACAGACGAAATTGTATGTATGTGTGTAATTAAAAAAAATTAGGTACAATAGAAAACGATATAAGAAGATAAAAAGATATATAAGAAGTCTATGCTTGACCGTCATGTTGGCAGCTCTGACGACAGACATTTTGTGCGATCGAGTCTGCGGCGCACAAAAAGCCTGCATAGATTGTATGCATTGTGCGCCGGACTTTTTGCGCGTCGTGCGCGTTACTGCATATAATTCCATAGGTACTATTTTCACAGACTAAAAAATCCGTCGCGGATAATCTGTCGTCTGCGCAGGGCCCTTGTGATTTGTTAAAAACTGTACAAATTTTTCTTAGCGGCCAGTGACTTTATGAAAAGGGAACATTACGAACAATAATGCCAACCTAACGACGCATTGAGTAGTGGTGCGGTGAAAGTCGATAGTTTTATCGATGTTTTTTTTTTTAAACTGTTCGAGAACCTAAGACCAATGAAGTAATATTAATCAACCAATTATTCATACAAATTATAAGTATCGCTAGTATTCATTTTTTTTTAATTCAGCTTTTTTTTTAACAAACGCTATTAACTGTTGTTGGCATTGACACTTAATTCCGAGTAAGAAAAGTTTTTTCCACATTGAGAAAAAAAGCATTCATAACGATTATTTTATAAAACACCAAAATAATATTTTTTTTACTGATCCATGGTTCTCTGTTAGAAGGCTAAAACTAAACTGATTACTAACTCAATAATATGCGTAATATGTATTTGGCCAATAATTTGTATTCGTAGTCCAATTGAAATCTTGCTAATAGCGTAGTATGCCATAAAAGTAGTAGGTCAAAATATTATTATGCAAAAAAACTATTATACCAAAAAAGTATGCGAAACAATATTAGTCTAAACAACATTATGAGATCCAATGTAATCCCTAAATTCATACATTATTCTCACATGGAGTAGGCATTTGTCCGCGTTCACATTTCGTATCCACTTTTAGCATAATTACTAGCTCTTAAGTTAGTAAGAGGTACAATAGTGATAGGTGGCTACCATCTAAGGCATAACCCTAAATCTCCTTAGTCGCCTCTTACGACACCCACGGAAGAAACGTAGACAGATGTTTATAACACACGGGTAAAGTAATAATCCTTATCCTTACTAGGTAATATTATAAGTCAGAAAGTGAGTTTGTTTGTTTGTTTGTTCCGCTTTCACGCCGTAACTACTGAACCGATTGCTTTGAAATTTTGCAGACGTAAAGATAGTAGTCCGGAATAAATAATAGGCTACTTTTTATCCCGGAAAAAATGTAGAAAACAAAAATATAGTTTGCTTGATAGATCGATATCGAAGAAGAAGTTTTCTTATAGTTGTGCTTTATACCGCAATTTAATCGAGTTCCACACGGGCGAAGCGGCGGGCGGAAAGCTAGTTATGTATATATATATCTCATTATTGACGGCCGGATAGCCCAGCGGTTCGAGAACCTGAATGTGAAGCTTAAGGCCCCGGGTTCGATCCCGATCGGGGGAGATGTGTGTATGATTGTATGTTTATACGTTGTCTAACACCCATAGCAACAGACATTAAATTGCCTAATTTGGGACTAGGTGATTGGTGTAAATCGTCCAATGATGTTATTATTATTACAATTAAGTAGTTACGAAAATAAGAGTGACGTTAATATTAATCATATCAAAGCAAATTACCTTTATCTTGTGACTAATGTTAGTCAATCAATGGAGATTAGATATAAAGTTCAACTTAACACAGGGCCCATACGAAAGACTGTCATAGGAAACGGGCATGAGGCTCGCGAGATGGTAAGCCGTAAGTGATTAACTGTGATTACTACTTAATGACTAGGTAATTGAACAAACATAAGTTCAGTCACGAACCGGGATTGTTGAGCCACTTGCCGCTGTTCGCAATTTAGACGTGTAATCAATGACCGATGTGACCGACTAGATGTCAGCTATTGGATGAGTATTACACGACCAAGTTATAAACATAGGTAAGTGGCTCAACAATCCGTGTTCGCGATGGTACATACATACAACATACAATCACGCGTATGTTCCCAAACGGGATATGCAGAGTACACGAAACGTGACATAAACAAAACCATGATTATGACTATTTCACGCTTCGCAACCACTTCTAGCATAATTTTAGATTTGATAATATATGGAAGAGGTATAATAGTGACAGGTTACGACATCCACGGGCGAAATGGAGGTGTTATTCTATCCCGATACAAACATAAGTCTTAAAACAAATACGTCAGTCAAGTGTACGTACAGTCACGAACTGGGACCGTTGAGCCACTTGCCGCTGTTCGCAATTAAGACGTGTAATCAATAACCGATGTGACCGACTAGATGTCAGCTATTGGATTAGTATTACACGACCAAGTTACAAACATAGGTAAGTGGCTCAACAATCCCTGTTCGCGATGGTACATACATACAACATACAATCACGCCTATGTTCCCAAACGGGATATGCAGAGTACACGAAACGTGACATAGACAAAACTATGATTATGACTATTACACGCTTCGCAACCACTTCTAGCATAATTTTAGATTTGATAATATACGGAAGAGGTATAATAGTGACAGGTTACGACATCCACGGGAGAAATGGAGAGATGTTATTCTATCCCGATACAAACATAAGTCTTAAAACAAATTCGTCAGTCAAGTGTACGTACGTAGGCTCCTGCTGTCTATGCGATCCTGGTACCAATTACTACACTTTTCTAACCTACGCTCGGCGGTTGCCAATTATGGTGTATGCACATAAAATTATCATGTTTCTTGTAGCCTCTCTTTTTGTTAGTCTCAATAGTTAAGTTTCCTCTCTGCCATTCAAAGGTTTTCTGTAAGAGATCCCTAAAGGGAAAGTCCGCCCTTGTACTTCGCCATTTCATATGGATACATATTAAATACATATAAAGATAGAAGATAAAGTAAATCTCATCCTTGACGAGGGACGTTTACAACTAGAGTAAGTGGTTAAGGAAAAACCTGTTTTATTTTGAATTAAATAAAATCCTATTACATACATCACGCGTGGGTATTTACAACGTAATTCTATGAAAGAAAGATCATAATCGTAGATACAGTCAGGGAAATTGGATGTTTAGCAGGTTGAGATACTTCTAAAATTGTCCTTATTGCTATTTCCAGCCAGTTGCATGACATAAATACTCAATATTGAACTTCGTGGTGAAGTTTGTCCTATAATGCGAACAAATTATGAAGGCGGTCAACCTGCTAAGCATTCAGATTCCCTGACTGTACATACATCAAGCAGAGCACAGTTACATAAACAAAACCATGACTATCTCGTGAGATACCAAATGATTCGCCGTCCAAATGATAGCCACTTTAAGCATTTTTTTAAGATAGTGACAGGTTGCTAGCCTATCGTCTTAAGCATGTACTATTCAGTGTATAACTTGGCACGATTTAGGATAGAGAGAGAGAGAGGGAAAGAGTATATCTACTGTCTCTCTCTAAAATCATTCAAGTTGTACGCTGAACACCTAATCCATAGTCGTCTATTAAATACTATTAAAGGATAATATCGCGAGGAAACTTGGACACAGAACCGTCCCAAATGTGTGTGAAGTTCCCAAGCAAAGCCTTCTTGCTACATAAGGGCCAGATTATCACTAAACAAACAGAGACGACTTACTGGGAGATTAGTTACCAGGCAACCATAAGTTAGACGGAGACAAATATTGACAAGCGTTGTTATATTCTTATATTTGAACACAATGACTTGATGGGAATCGATATGATCTAAGATGTTGCAAGAGTGTGCATTATATGAACATACATCACGCCTGTATTCCGAAATGGGCTACTAGTCAAAAAGCTACATAGTCAAAACGTTGACTATTTTACGTTTCGTAGTCATTTCTAGCAGATTTTAGGTCGAAAATTTATGAAAGAGGTATAATAGTGACGGATAAAACAAACACAACTATAGTAAAAATAGTATTTCACGTTTACTAGCCAGTCTTTAGGTTTCAAGTTAATTAAAAGACGTACAACAGTGACAAGTCGCCTAAACCTATTTCCCTACGCCATCCACGCAGGAAAAGGACAGGTGTTATTCTACCACAACACATCAAAATAAGGTCATTAAAATCCAAACACAATTGTCACCGCACTATCAACAGTGGTGACGTCACCAAACCGGTCGCCGTAGTGACGTCACCTTCCGGTAGCTTGCAATGTTATCGATACTATTGTCAGTTTACTGTTAAGTGATTAATCACCTTGAGACACAGCGGTAAGAGTTACTTTGCAATAGAATTTTACTCGATAAGTTATGGGCAAATCGATACGCTGTTAGTTTTGATAGGGATTTCGATTGTTTATTTTAAGAATTGTAACAGTGTATTTTTAGCTACCAATTTAAAAGAAACGTTGCTTGTTTTTCATTTGTGTGTCTTTCGAAAAACTGTTGCTTCTAGCAAGTTTTTTGCGATGTCGTAAGAGGCGTTTAAAGAGGTTTAGGTATGCTTTAGACGACGGGCTAGAAACCTGTAACTAATTATATTACCCCTACCATCTGTTTTCAAACCTAAAATTATGCTAGAAGTGGCTGCGAAGAGTGAAATAGTCATTATCATGGTTTGGTCTATGGCATGTTTCGTGTGCTCTGCCCCATTCCACCCCATAATTAATTAATAGTAATTCCACTCAATTTTTGTAATTAAAAATAGTAGAATTACTATTACGTGTGAAATAAACTAATGATGTCACTATCATCACTATGTCGCATAAAACGAAGTGACTTCCCGCTGTGTATCCCTACATATGTTTAGATCTTTAAGGCCAGACTATCCGCGATGGACTTTTTAGTCTGTGAAGATAGAACCTATGGAATTATATGCAGTAACGCACATGACGCGCAAAAAGTCCAGCGCACAATGCGTACAATCCACGCAGACTTTTTGTGCGAAGCAGACTTGGGCGCACAAAAAGTTTGTCGTCTGCGCTGCGCCTAAAACTACGCAATGGAATGTGTTTATTTTTATAGATAGTGTTTCAAGAAAAAGGTTTACACCTATAATTTATCTGCATTTTATATTAATATTGTTACGGATAATTGCTTTTCACCTAAATAGTGATGTGCATAACTCTAATTACGCATTGTACTGTATTGTGTATAACTCTAAATACGTGTTGTGACGTCACACCAAAGGCTCGCCAAGATCATGCCACGCCAACGCCCCGCGACAGTGTGACAGAGGCTTAACACTACCCAAAAATATGGTGATTATTGCGAAAAGAAGTAAGTATCAACACTATTTTTTCGGTAAAATATGCAAAATTCTATGACAATTATTAAAAGGAATGTAGATATTGAACCACTTATCGTATATTTAATAAATCCAATACAATATTAGTCTTAGCTTAAAACAATCGACTGGCGAGTGACGCCGAGAGGCCGCGCCATATCCCTGTCAAAAGTGACCAAGTCTAGTGTTGGGACTAGTAAATAGTGATGTGCCATACAACTGATTTTCACAGCTAACACAATGAATATGCAAATCGTGCAAATACACAATGGAATTGTATATAAATTATAAAGCAGTCACTGGGAACTCGATACTAAATGGTGTTCGCGGCTTCGCTTGCTAAAATTGTATAATTATGAGTTGAATTTTTAAAGGTTTGATGGTTTGAAGAAACGACAGGTGTGTTTCAATTTTGTTGTATATATGGTGGTCGTGGTATTGATAAAATTTTCAATAAATAAATAATACTGTATCAGCAGTGGCACTTGTGTCTAGTTATGTGATTTACTGTTGGTAATAAATAATAAGCAAATCATTTTTATTTTAATGTGATTGTTACTTAAACTACGCCGTTACATATCTTGCGACGATTTCGACATTGGCTAAACGCATGATTATTACATTTTAAAGTGTGGTAAATTCCCATTCTTATGTTTTTTTTTCAAAAAGCCAATGGAAAATATTTTCAAGTCTTTTTTACGATACTTTTTACAATTTCACAGTTCCAGTAGTTACTGTTAAAAAGGTTACAGAATCGTTCTCAAGCTGACGGCATCTGCTACTGGTCCCAAAATGTTCCGAAACATCTTATCTGTGAGCCGTGTCTACATCTGCACTGTCACCCACTTTGTATGTTGACTTGTATACCTGTTTGTGGTATTCCGTCAACCGCCGCGTTGGCGAGTGTACAAGTGACGTCACGCCACAAGCGAGGCGCGGTTGCGTTTTTAAAAATAGAGCTCTATTTTAAATTTTTATGGGTTAATGATAACTGTTTTAGCCGTCGCGTTGGTAGCAAAACAATACGACTTGAACTTTGGCATTTTAGATGGTGTTACTTTATAAAATTATTTTTTATTACACCTTGGTGATGGTGACACAGCCGTCACATATCTAAAAAAGGCAAATGTCGCAAAGGCAAACCTCATTATTGTGATTGATTAAAATCAAATCAAAAAATCAAAATCAAAAATATACATACATATTCTCACGCCTGTATTCCCAAGAGGGGTAGGCGAGCACATGAATTCGAAAATCCAGTGCCACGTTTAGCAATTTCAGGGTTACCGGATGGTTAAACGTGATATTGCAGTGACAGGTTGCTAGCCCATCGCCCACAATGCACTAACCCTTTCCCAGAGTCGACTCTTACGACACCCACGGGAAGAAAGGGGGAGGTACTATTCTAACCCGGCACCACACGGGCTAAAATATGTAATATGTCTTTTATGGTATAGAAATTGCGATAATTAGAAGCATGAAAGAAAAATCCGCCATTTTCATAGGTAAGAACCTAATATCTTTGAAAATTAGGAATTAGGCAAATTGTTTATTTAGGCATGTGGATGATCTTATAGAAACAGATATTAACGCAATCAAATTGCCAAACCAAAACATACACGCTCTTATTAATTAAAGTAATTAATTAATATTTAGTAAGTATTAACATTAAGGTGTCTACATATTTTTGGCACTAAAAGTGTCGTTATCTTTGTTGGTGACTGTACTTATAAAGACTTGGATTATCAAGAGATTCTGTTTTGTTTTTCCAATCAAAAAAAGGGTTACGAAGAATATTGACGTCACAGACTCTTCCGAACTAAACGCGTGGGACAACAACATGCGTTTTTAGTAACATTACTAAGTAGTTTAATTCGGTGGAAAAAGAAAAAAATAACATATTTAGTCTACCAAAAATATGAAACATGTTTTTTTTTCGTTTATAAGACAAACGAAAAGTAACTATAATTCAACAATTATTACAAGGTACAATTACCTTAACGTGACACAAGCCCCCATTCCGGAAGTTCGATGATCTATAATCTATACTATATCTTGGTCGATGTTCAGCTATTTGACAAACCAAAAAACATGTGACTCATATTTTTCTATAATCTAACTAACGGACTAATTAGAATGATATATTTTTAACTCAGTATTCATACATACATACATACATACATACATACATATTCTCACGCCTGTATTCCCAAGAAGGGTAGGCAGAGCACATGAATTCAAAATCCAGTGCCACGTTTAGCATTTTCAGGGTAATCAGATGGTTAAACGTGATATTGCAGTGACAGGTTGCTAGCCCATCGCCCACAATACACTAACCCTTTCCCAGAGTCGACTCTTATGACACCCACGGGAAGAAAGGGGGAGGTGCTATTCTAACCCGGCACCACCGGTTTAGTTTTTATTTTGGATAAAAACCATGTTTTGTAGGATATTGATATATTTTTAACTCAGTATTCATCCCTATTAAATCAATAAATTTATTGATGTACCTATGCTGTGTAAAAATCAAATGTTGTAAAGTAAATTCTATAAATAGAAGAATAGATAGGGTAAATGCGTGTGCAAATCCGATGACAAAGCAATGTTCTTAATGTCGTGAGCAAAATTCGAAATGTGTCTCGCGCACCGAGGTTTCCAAATCGAACGTTACATAGATGTTTCCCTTGATCATCACTGTAAACTTTTCTTTATAACAAAACCATTCGAGCTGACTGGGTTGTAGGCTGTAGGTTAGCAAACTGTCACTATTATACCTCTTAACTTAAAATCTAAAAATATGGGGCTACGAAACGTGAAATACTCATGTACTGGTTGGTAATTGTAATTAGTAATCAGTACCGTCACTTTTGAGTAGCTACATAAATCATCATCATCATCACCCCTGTATTCCCAAATGGCGAAGGCAGGGCACACAAACCGCTACATAGACAAAACGATGACTAATTTACGTTTCGTGGCCACTTCTAGCTAAGATTTTTTAAGGTTTAAGGCGGAAGCTATAAAAGTGACAAGTTGCTAGCTAAGATGTACCTTAACCTAGTTTTTTAATCATCTCTTACGACATCCACGGAAGAAATGGAGGGGTGTTATTCTAAACCCATACGTGTCGGTTTTTATCATAAAATTGTATGTTTTCCAAAATTACGCGTATGATAGCAAATTTAAAACCATTTAGCGCACAAAGGAAAAGTAGATACTTGAATAGTCGAGACGAGAACATAGCGCGTGGTCCAAAGCTAGAGCGATCCGCGATCGTGAAAAGAGAGAGAGAGAGTGACTTATTACTTTTATCTTTGATTTTACTTTTAGATTCAATTTTAGATTCAGAGTTTTAAAGCGTTAAGTGAATAATATTTCTTCGTAAAATGACGTCAGAACCGGGTTTAGAATAACACCTCTCCATTTCTTACGTGGATGTCGTAGGAGGCTACTAAGGGAATAGGAAATTAATAAGCCAGTCAACACAAAACAAAAAATATGCTAGAAGTGGCCACGAAACGTGACATAGACATGGTTTCGTCTGTGTAGTGTTTCGTGTGCTCTGCCTATCCCATTTGGGAGGACAGCGGTGGTGTATGTATGTATGACGTCAGACGAACATAGAAAAATCTAGAAAGACAACATTTGTCAAATTACATTAGATCGATAAGACAATGCCTTTTTTCAACAGCTGGCAGAAAAAACATGTGTTACTACTTACGTATTGTATGACTTATTTATTGGATGTATATGTATGAAAATTCATATAATGAAGCGAGTAATAACTGATAAGCTCCATAAAAATACATATACACATTAAAAAGTAGGATATTTATTTCCACAAGTTTAACGCTATTTTAGATCAAAAGTTAACACTTTCTGCAAAAACCGAGTAAATGAACTTCAAGTTTATTATCTGATACAATTCAAATGCGTAGTATTGAGAACTTTACAGCATGGATCACGTAAGTTACATTTCTGGCGTCAGTAAACACATACATTCCCAAATGGGGTAGGCAGAGCACAAACGCTATACACAAAACCATCACTACGTCACGTTTCGTAGCCACTTCTAGCATGTTATTTAGGTTTTAAGTTAAGAGGTATAATAAGGACATGACCTGTCTTACGACACCCACGGAGGAAATGGAGAGGTGTTATTCTAAACCCGACACAAAACGGCGGAAATGGCTGTCAGTAAATATTTAAAGGTACCTAATCAAACAAAAATCGTAACTTATAAAAAAGGAAATTTGTTTCGTTATGGTTATATGAGTTAATCCCGGAAAATAACAAGTATATACTTAAACGAAACGTAAATGGTTTTCCTTAAAAAAAAGAAAAATCATTATTCAATCATTTTATAACTGCTTAAGCATGATTAATAAATGAAATTACTTGTGCTGGCATACTAATAGGAATCGTCAGTTATACCACACAGCACGGAGACAATGTGAACACGTCATCTGTTTCCATACGAGGTACATTATCTTGGTAGTTCAAAAAACTTAAATACCTACTCAGATTATTTGCTTTGTCATTAAGTCAGATAAACTACCTAGGTGTAAGAATTATTGGCATAATTTCAAATTTCACCACAAGTTTCAATTTAAAATTAACCCCAACAGAACTTTATTATTATAACTAAATTTAACTCTTAAAATCGTATATGAAAATGTATTCAATAGAAACTAAAATGTATTATAAGGAATTAATAATTATCGATATCGACTCTACGCAGCTTTGGCCACATCACTAGTGCTGATACAGCGCGCAGTGGTTGGGTTGGGATAACCGATCGAATTATTCTATTTTTAAATTAGTTTGTTCGTTTGTGGTTCAAATCGAATTTACACAAATCATACATTGTCATGTGACGTTTACATAACTAGGTACGATGTCTTTGTTTTATTAAAAAAAAATAGTAAGCTATGGCGATAGGCCATCGGTTTCTAATTTTTGAATGGCAAATGCAAATCGAACGGTGATGCACAGAAAAAATTGACAGACAATGCTATTCCAAAGTCAGGTAAAACAATAGAACGTTATTCAATTGTTTTTACATGGCGGTTTTTCTCCGGCCGGTGCAAAGCGTTTGTATTATTTTTAAATCGATAACCAAACAGATTAGGCCGGAAGTGGTTTCACTTTTATAGTCAAATTAAACACTAACGTACCTTGAAAGAGGGCTTTTCCATTTTAGGCAAATCCAAACATACACATCACAGATAGTTTAACAATTCGCTAAAACAGCACTATAATTAACCAGCCAAGTTTTTTTCAACTACTTAAAAATTTAAATTTAGCACATCACAACAAATTACACTGAACAATGACCACTAAATAACTATTAACACTAATTATGTATTTAAAATATCCGGTGGCACTTTCGGCGTCGATTCGGCTAACCTAATGTTCCGATATTGTAATTTCAATTATTTGTTTTGAATTACCGACACACATACAATATGGCGGATTGGGTACATCGCGGCGCGCGACCGTGGTCGGGCGCGGCTCGCTCGTATCTGTGGCAATGGCGGTTGCTCGGGGCCTCTCGCTCGCACACTGCTAGGGTTGACGAAATTTACAAATTTCGAAAAATAATCAAGATTAAGCATTTATTAAAAAAACTTTTGTTTACCATTAAGCAGAACCTAATAAGTTTATTTATATCTGTAATACTATTTTAATAGCCTAGATTAGTCTATTCGTGACGACGAGGTAATTAAAACCATATTTAAAATCAAATTACGTGATTAAGTACCTCTTAACATTAAATACGAGTTGATTAGGAATTATTATGAGCTTAGGTGTTGTAACTGTGATATTATTTGTTTAGATTTCAACTAAATATATTTTTGAATATTATATTATCATAAATATAATTTTCTTGGTTTTTTTTTCGAATACAAGAAAGAGCACACCAATAAGAATAAAATTATGACGAAAGTAAAAATACTTAGAGTTTAAAGGGAAACGTAGCGGGGCAATTTTCGTACCACTGTACTGCAGCGCTTCAGTATTGTTTACGAAGTTCCCAATTTCCGCTGGGATTACAGCTCTTTGTTGCCAAAAGAAGTAACACCAACCTGGCTTTAAATTAAATAGGCAAGGGATCACTAAATATTGGTTCTGTTAATTTTGATATTCAGATATATTTGCCGTGTTGTGTCGGGATAGAATTTCACCTCTCTATTTCTCCCGTGGATGTCATAAGAAGTGAGGAAGCGACTAACGAAATAGGTTTAGGTATGCTTTAGGCGACAGGCTAGCAACCTATCACTATTCTACATCGTTCATCTTTGCAAACCTAAAACTTTGCTAGAAGTGGCTCTAAAGCGCGATATAGTCATAATCATGTCTATGATACGTTTCGTGTGCTCTGCCTAGCCCATTGTGAAACACAGGCGTGACTCTGTGTATGTATGCATTGATTCCGATTAAAACACATAATAATTATTTTATTCAGTTTAAAGAACGTAACCCTACGAAAATACTTAAAATAATTGAAATCACGTGGTTTACGTTAGTATTTGTAAATGTCTAGTCATTGTACTCAAGTTCAAAGAACAACTTGCAAATACAATACTAACGAAGATAACATGATAACTAAGTATTAACGATCACAAATCACAATCAAACTACTTCCTTACATTATTTTATCATTTTGAAATAAATATATGTAGTCACTTCACGAATTTTCAAATTAAACCAAAACTTAGCCTGCGCTTGGCTTCGTTTGTGCAAATTGAAAATTAATTACGTAAAATACATAACCAAATCTAAGTAATCTAAACAAAAATCAAGTGTTCAAATATTTTGTTTCAAGTAATAATATAAAACAACTTAACAACCAACGTTTCATACGTCATAAAAAATACCTTTTCAAAAATTAACATCAATTTTATCTCTACGGTATACTTAACCAATCAAATAAAACATCGAACAAAAACAATTTAAAAATAATTGTCACAAATTAAACGAAATACATACTTAAGTCGTCTTGTGGCGGCCCTACGTACACTCACACTAGCAGACGTTCATGTATACATTTTTTTACGTAAATATAAATGATTGGCACAGTACACCGGCGAACGTAGGATTCGGAAATTTAAACTTTTTTTGTAAGGTGCCAGTGTTTTTTCAAAATTTGAACGAATACTTAATTTTATATGACAACATTTAAATTTGAATGTATCGTGGACGTGTATTTTTATTTTAATGGCGATTTCAAGGTTACTTAGCGTCTGTAACATATACATAAGAAAAAAAATCAAACAACCATTCCAGGTGTTTTGTTTTCGTAATTATACTACCGTTCGGTATTTTAATGAATACCTGTTATGTAAATACTAAATAGAGTAAGTACCTACACAACAAACGTCAGAATACTTCTTCTTAAGAGACTCCTTTTCGGATAAGTTCACCTTTTTTATTTAAGGACAAAACACTTTTTACAGAGGTATTTAATAGAATAAAAATGGTATTTTGTACTAGCTATTTCCCGCGACTCCGTCTGCGTAGAATTCACTTCTTTCTCGGAACTATTATTTTTACTTTAGGCGGAGTAAAAAGCAAACAGTCATACATTCATGATATTGGTTAGATTAAATCACATAAATTTGAATATTGTATGTATGAAGGTACGAGCGTGTTGCATCGTAGCCTTGCGCATATACTGCCCCACTGTTTCGGTATTTTAGTTAATTTATTTTTAGCTTACTCGCTTTGGATTTCCGCAAAAAGTGAACGAAATGACTGCAAACGATTTCTAATGTTTTATTTAAGTGGCAACCCTAATAACTGAGGAGATTAAAACACATTTTTTTTATGCTGGCACTTGGCAGGACGCGGTGACAACCTTGGCTTCTAGGTTGGTAGAAGAATGCATCCAACTTTTTTAAATCTTAATTTAGACACTTATTTATGGCGTGTAGTTTTAAATATAAATCGATGAGTAATTCAGACAATGCCAGCATTATGATACAAAAAAATGGCAAATAAAAAAATTCAAAAGAAATAAGACAATGAACAAATCTACTCGTATAAAAAACACGCGTACAACTTTTTAATTGCTTGTCTGTACATTATTAGTAGTGAGTTTTTATTGTACTATCTGTGAAATTATAAAGATAAAGCAGAATAGATATTATACGTGTTTACTGTGACGTTAATGCTGTTGAAATTTTTTAAATTACATTCTCAGTTGTTCTCAAATATATATTTTTTATACATTTTTTGTTACGTTTGAACCTTATAGATATTTATTTAAAAAAGGATGTCCACCCAAACTAGTCATGTTGAATAGTAAACAAGAAAAATTAAAAAAAATCACGTTTTTTTTTTTATCGAATTTTCACGGCAGAAGCAATGGGCAAAACTTGTACTGTAAAATTTTTGTAATAAATTTCGCCGCAAGCGTTTACAAATATGATTTTAAACAATGAATTGTTTTTGTTTCATATTTTATCGCGTCACAGCAAAGTCAAACAACTGCGTCTTAGTCAGGCGCAAACATTTATGTCACTTTGAACACGAAAGTTTAAAATAAACAGATATCTCTGAGCTGCGACGCGCAATGCGCGTAGCAGCCGCCGCGGCTCCTAGATGAAGGGCTACGGACTACCCTACATGTCAATTTAAACCTGTAACGCTATTGTCTATCGCACCAAAAATCTAAATCGTTTTTAATTTGACAGTTTCAGTGTCCGTTCGCTTTGAAATGTTTCAATTTCGAAGCGATTTTTGATTTCAACTGTCAAAATCGATGTAGATTTTTGGTGCGGTAGACAATAGCGCTGCCGATTTAAGATATGAGTTATCCGTACCTATATTTTATTACTTGTGTAATTTTTACGTTTGTATGTATGTGATGCATGTAAAACATGCATTTGCTGTGTATGAAAATAGGATGAAAGCAAACTTATTTTCTATTTTTTTTTTTGTTGTATATTTATTTTTCTTATTTGCCATAATCCTAATTTAGTAATGGTTTTTTTTCTGAATATCGTGCAAAAGATTGTATGGTTCTTTAACTTAAATGTCAATTGTAAAAAAAACAGATTTTAGGGTTACATAAAAACACAGGCAACTCGAAGTTCTGAAGAAAAAAACTTTTAAATTCCGACTCGCCCTTGGCCGCCACGTAGGTACCGTATCTCATAACATAACTAATTAGGCACTTAATGATTTATCAAATCTTACCGGTTTGAACCCAACATACCTACGATGATAAGACCTGACTGATAAACCAATAAACGTTTATCAGTTTACATATAACGTTTACTATTTAACGTTTTTTCCTCCTAACTTGATATAACTTTTAGGTTGACTATTTACCCGCTAATCCAGCTGTCATTTTTTTGCCGCGCGATATTAAAAAAAAATCTTTTTTTTTTTCTAAGACCGGAATGGACGGAACGAATGTTTGTGCCTATGACAGAGTGAAAAAAAAGCGGGACATTAAAAAAAAGTAATTGTAAAATTACAACACTCGAAAAAAATCTACAAAACCTTTGTCTGATGGAAGCGGAACCTGAAAAAAGTGGCAAATTAAAAAATGTTTCATAAGTTGTTCCCTATCATAGGAGGAATAAAATATTTTCTTACTTTGTTAATTTCGGTGGACCACTCTTAAACTCTTAATTGTTTTGTAATAAGTATATTTATCAAAAACTTTCATTTATCGCTTTGAACATAATTAGCTTAAACGATTTACCTGTCAATGTCAAAAAGACATTTAAATAGTGTTGCCACTAATGAAAACAAATAAAATAAATGAAAGAGTGAACTATTGTCGTAAAATTTTTAAGGGCCTCAATTTTTTAAGAAAGAAGACAGTGCTTATGATAACAGACTTGTATCAATAGATAACACAATTATTTCGCAACATTAGCAATGCCGATAATTTGTGTTTAACATTGAATGAGACTACCAAAAATTGTCATTGCACTTTGGATCTTCCATTGACCTTTTAATTATTGATAAAGTATTTACACAATTTAGATTCGAAATACACGAAAACGAAATTTTGCCTTAGGATAAGTCATTCATGTTTAGGGTTCCGTACCCAAAGGGAGAAACGGGATCCTATTGCTGAGACTACGCTGTCCGCAGTAGCGTAGCTAGGGGGGGGCGGCGGGGGCGGTCCGCCC
>BHDV01028354.1:8234-24161 GCA_005406045.1 Adoxophyes honmai
TATTTGGCAAATGGAAATCTTCGAAACATTTTTTGGGAAGTGAAAATTTGGCAAATTTTTTTTGGTCAAACATTAGTAACCCGTGTAACAGTTATGGTTATATCTGTAATGTTTCGTGTGCTCTACCCCCATTTTTTTTGACTAGTAATGACATTTTTCACATTTTTGTGATATGATTTTATTTTGACATTATTTTGTATTTAAATTGTATTTTTTTGACATGTTTTGAATTCTTGATATTATTTTTTATTGATTTATTAATAATTGTTTACAACTTGACGATCTTTTTGTGAATTACTTGTATCTTGTATCTGACATGTAAATTAGGTATAATGTGATTTTCAAATAGAAATAAATAAATCTATCTATCTTGGGATCACAGGCGTGTTTTATACATATATGTATGTGTACTCGTATATGCGTTAATAAGTGTATGTTTTCCCTCTATCTCGCTCTTTAAAAAAAATAGTGAGCACATACCTAACATAACATAACAAGCAAATCAAATCCAACATAATTTTGCATTCCACACGCATCTCTGATCTATGGGAAAGTTATTCCAGGAATGGACGATAAGGGACTTCCTCCGACGTTGCTGTCCCTCTCTATCCCTGGTTTTATTGTGGGTGTGAGCGAGACGCAGCTAGCCAGGAATGTCCCGTACCGCATTTATATTATTTATCGAAAGTTAACGATGAATCGCTCGATGTGGGATGACTTTTTAAAATATTGTCTGTGCTTTTGCTTGTTTAAGAGGCGGATGGAAACGCTGTACCACACAAATGGATTCTTATATATTTTTTAACTAGTTAATGTTATGACACATCACACCACATGCAATCACGCCTGTATTCCCTAACGGGGTAGGAAGAGCACACAAAATGCTACATAGGCAAAACGATGACTATTTCACGTTTTGTGGCCACTTCTAGCAAAATATTTTTTAGGTTTTAGGTAGCAGGTACAATAGTGACAGGTTGCTAGCCTGTCGCCTAAAGTATACCTTAATCTATATCTTTAGTCACCTCTTACGACATCCACGGAAGAAATGGAGAGGTGTTATTCTAAACCTACACCACACAGAAACTGACGAATGTTATGACGATTGATAATATAATAATGATATGACGATTTGGAGCTTTTCAGATCTGACTGGCGAGATTTGTCACGAGTGGAAAGAAAAGGGAGGCTTTTGCCAAACAGTGTGTCACTCTACCAGCTATAATAATAAAATGCCCTATGTCGGGTCAGGATAATGCCTCTCCATGAGGTGGATTTAAAAAAACGTTGCGAAATCCACAACGCAAATGCAATATCAAGTTTAACCATCTGGTTACCTACCCTGAAATTGCTGAACGTGGCACTGGATTTTTGAATTCATGTGCTCTGCCGACCCATTTTGGGAATACAGGCGTGAGAATAAGTATGTGTGTATGTGTGTATAAATAGTTAATCTCATTTCTATGGCGGCCGGTATCGCGACCAATCTCTTAAGGGTCCGATATAACGCGTAGGTGGCTGAGGCGTAATTTGATTTCTCCAGTATAATTGTTACGGTCGCTGTAAAAACATTTACGTTATGAGATACGTAAATAACAGCGCCGATGCCACTGGATTCCATTTAAAGGGGATAAAATATAAATATGGCGTGTGGGTTTAGAATAGCACCTCGCTATTTCTTCCGTGGATGAAGCGACTAAGGAGGCTAACCTGTCAACCTGCAAACTCAAAACTTGAAAAACATGCTAGAAGTGGCCTTAATACGTGAAAATATTATGTATATGTAGCGTCTTGTTTGCTATGCCAAACTTCTTTCGGAATACACGCGTGATGTATATGAACGTAATAAAATGTTTCTTTTTTTTTTTTACGATTTTTTTGTCGCTACATATTAGTTACCTATGATCATAGAGGATAGAACCTATAGAGAAACAATGGTCGCAACCCCGGTCCGCAAATATTTTGTTGATTTCAACATACTAAACGTCACCGTCGCTGTCACAGAAACCGTACAGAGCCAATAACCGTAGAGAAAAAGGCACTAGCGTTACGCGCGATCTTGGACCGGCCAATAAGAGCACAGCGATCACTTCAATTGTTTTGCGGAATAATTTCCGAACAACCAAGATGACATTAGTACTCTAAAGGTTCTATCCTCAATGCTTATGATATACCTGTACTGCAAGTCCGATTTACAAATTTTTACGAGCTTTGTTCACGCATCTCCTTAAAAATATCTCGCACCATAACATTTGACGCAGCGGTAAAAAAATAAACCTAACGCTCGTTAACCCTAATTCTTTTCTTCATCTTCCTTCAGACCGCCCCTATTGTTGGCTTCTTACTTTAGAAACCTTATGATTGACAGTTTGTGGTGTCTCGATGCGGGTTACGTTATAATGGTGACTGCATGTCTTAATTTTATACTCGGTAATACGCTACCACAAATGAATACGTACGGTCAAGGACTTTAAGAGCGTGCAAACAAAATTCGGTGATTTTGATGTTTTTCAAATGCTTTAGAAAGCTATAAATCCTTAAGTTTTTAAAGAAAAACTACTGTAACATATAATTAAACTCTTTTTCTAGGGATTAACGGAAAAAAATATTTTATTAGCAACACAGATTTCTTTTACTTAGCCAATTTGTTGAAGGGTTTTCACAAAAATACGCGTCAGAGCTGTCTTTCACTTGAAATTTTTCCATTAAAATTTACCATAAACGATATAAACTTGTTATTATCTGATAGATAATATAGTCTACTGGGGATTAACGGATTAACATGAATCAAATTATTGGTTTTTATTATTCAAATATCATTTTACATAATTTCAAAGTTGAACCATTACTTTATTTTTTTTCTCATTGATTTTAATGTAATTACAAATGAAACAATTTTATTGTAAATTTACAGAATATGTTTAGTCTAACCATATTTTTTTCATGGCTAAATATGAGTTAATTTACATTTTACGATTTTTTAAACATTGGTCCAAAACCACTAAGGTCAGGTGGGGGAAGAGAAACGCAGGGATAAGAGGGCTCTACAGACCATAATCACTCATAACTCGACGAGTTATGGTCTGTGGTGCCTCTTACCCCTGCCCTGTCCCTGAATTTCTCTTCCCCCACCTGATCTTATATTACGTTCGTAAAAAATGTGTGCGCCCTCTTAATTCAAGAGCTTAGAACCTTTTGAAAGAAAAAGTCATTACGATTTCCCTTGATAATTAATGGGATGTCGCTATGACGTTTACTGTGAATTGATTGACGTCCTTGACTGTACGGTATTATTCATGAGCCACCATAGAACATTTTCAAGGAAAAATATTTTACGATTTCATGCATACATATTCTCACGCCTGTATTCTCAAGAGGGGTAGGCAGAGCACATGAATTCAAGAATCCAGTGCCACGTCTAGCAATTCCAGGGTAACCAGATGGTTAAACGTGATAATCGCAGTGACAGGTTGCTAGCCCATCGCCCACAATACACTAACCCTTTCCCAGAGTCGACTCTTACGACACCCACAGGAAGAAAGGGGGAGGTGCTATTCTAACCCGGCACCACACGGGCCTACGATTACGATTT
Source organism: Adoxophyes honmai (assembly GCA_005406045.1). NCBI lineage: Eukaryota > Metazoa > Arthropoda > Insecta > Lepidoptera > Tortricidae > Adoxophyes > Adoxophyes honmai. Next base: position 11,827 of record BHDV01028354.1, read on the forward strand.
ACGATTTTTACGATTTCCCTTGATAATTAATGGGATGTCACTATGACGTTTACTATGCAATGATTCCATGGTGGCTCATGAATTAAAGTCTCTGACTGTACGTACAGAAGTAAATCAAGTGTATAATGTTCTTCACTTTCCATACCTACCTTTGACGGCCTATCTAGGGATGTAAATTATGATATAATATGTATATGTCATGCACGAAAAACTATCGTGCTAGTGGCACTTGAGTCCGTCGTTTAATTTATTATAAATAATAATAAGTAAAACATGTTTAATATAATGCCAAATCTTTAGTTTTCCTAAACATTCTATATTTATCAGGAACGATTATTTTGATTTATTGAACGATTTGAATGTTATAATAATATTATGTACACGGTCATAAAATAAACCTAACCTAACCTATTTGTTTTCCAACTATTTCTGAATTAGGTATAGAAAATTGTTAATTGCAATTGATCGTTAGCAATTGCAATTGTCCCCCGTGTGGTGCCGGGTTAGAATAGCACCTCCCCCTTTCTTCCCGTGGGTGTCGTAAGAGTCGACTCTGGGAAAGGGTTAGTGTATTGTGGGCGATGGGCTAGCAACCTGTCACTGCAATATCACGTTTGACCATCTGGTTACCCTGAAATTGCTAAACGTGACACTGGATTTTCGAATTCACGTGCTCTGCCTACCCCTCTTGGGAATACAGGCGTGAGTATATGTATGTATATGTATGTATGATCGTTAGGGCTAGTGCCCAATAGGACAAAACAGTTCGGGCAAATGATTTTAGGACAAACGATGTTAGGGATCGTTTAGGAATCTCGAGAGAGACCCACATTCGGGTGTTGTGTTAACTATTAATTTATTTGTACTATATGAAGCAACTGTAAGTAATTAGCACACCTTTTATTTGTTTGTATATTAGCGGAATCACGATATTAGTCCTCACCGCTCGTCCCCCTTTAAGTGATGTAGTTCTAGTTACAGACTGATGTAACGTAAGTGTTTTTATTTAAAATCAGTTAACAAATTACACGTTTTCTGCAGGATTACTACTATTATGTTAGTTGGCTACTGAAGTATCGTCGCTTGAAGACAATGATATATTAAAAGTGATCGCATTTATTTATTTTCTAGAAAAATATTTTATTAATATTTTAAAACAACACTCATACATCACGTCAGTATTCCCAAATGGGATAGGCAGAGCACAAAACGCTTCATAGACAAAACCCTGACTATGTCACGTTTCGTGGCCACTTCTAGGTTTTTTTTGGTTTTGAGGTGACAGGTTGCTGGCCTGTCACCTAAAGTACACCTTAACTTATTTTCTTAGTCATCTCTTACGACATCCACGGAAGAAATGGAGAGGCGTTATTCTAAACATGACACACAGAAATGAAACCAAAGAAAATGTGCTTGAAGTGGCCATGAAACGTGAAATAGTCATGGCTATATCTATGTAGCGTTTCGTGGGCTCTGCCTACCCCATTTGGCAATACAGGCGAGATTTATGTACCATCGCGAACAGGGATTGTTGAGCCACTTACCTATGTTTGTAACTTGGTCGTGTAATACTAACCAATAGCTGACATCTAGTCTGTCATATCGGTCATTGATTACACGTCTAAATTGCGAACAGTGGCAAGTGGCTCAACAATCCTGGTTCGTGACTGTATGTTTGTACGTTAGTAAATTTAAATGTAATGTCCAATTATTTACTTAACCCCTCCTAGGTTATGTCAAAAGTTCTGTTTTGACAGCCCAGCTGACAGGTCTCACTGCGTCGCGTTACACAAAAGCCAATCAACCCGCTACCAATATAACAAACTAAATTCAACTATCGCCAACTATACCAAATTAAGAAGCCACTTTTCACCAACAAAACTGTAACATAGACCACGTTTTAATTCGACCGCATATCATCTAAACGACCGTATTTCTTATCGTTAACAATTCCTTAGTAGAACCACTTCAAGTTCTGCAAAGTTTGGTTGGAGTTGGAAAAATATGCTTGTCTCGCTCTTTTGTATGGCTGATTGAGGGTTAAAGAGAGAGGGAACTCAAGTCTTGCTAGCGGGACATCGACCAGCAGCTTTCAGAAAAACTTAGCTGAGACGCAGAAAGTTGCAACTCGAAAAGTGTTTTAAAAGTTTTACATTTTTTTTTAATAGGTATAATACTTAGTTTGATTTCACTGATTTTTTCATATTAACCAAACATTGTTAAAGTATGGATCAGTAAAATCATTTATTTTAGCACTCTGATAATAGAAAAAGGTGGTCAAAATTAAAATAACTATAATTATCTGAAAATTTGATTTTGCTATTTGCAGTAAACAGGGCGATAAATACTCCTAATGTAATTGTTTTTAAGTCTTAAATTATTTGAAAACATACATTTATTCCCAACAATCTGAATATAGAGGTACAATCTCAAAAACATTAATAACTCACAACCTTGCTTGGTGCATTTTCAGCAGACGACTTTTAGATATAAAATTACACGTTTAAATTTAAGTGTATTTCTTTAGAATTACACAAAAAATTGGCTTTTACTAAAAATTAGGCTTTTTAATACCGGCCCTCATAAATGAGACGTAATTTTTCACTTACGACCTCAAAACCAAACCGAGTTACAACCGCAGTCCACTGACGTTACTTGCCCTGTGGACATCGACAAAAACCGTGCAGCCTTCCTATGTGTGTGTGCGTGTGTACGCGCGCACACAGCCGCGCCGCATACCGACCTGCGCCGGAGTGGAGAAACGTTGCGTTTTGCATCGAAGCCTCAGTTGTAAAGCTACTTTTGGGGTCATCAAACGCTTTATAGTATTTTAAAAGGACAAATTTAAATTGTCACCTTATTCCAATCCAAGGAAAGTGTTACTTTTACAAGGAACAGAGTTTTGAGTGTAAAACTCCTAGTTGTGATTGTTACTTTGAGATTTTGTCACACTTTTTCCCAACGTGTTAGTGTTAAGTTATTTGAGTTATAAGTTGTGGTAATTGAGTGCAATGAGTGCTGGTTAACTTGGTGATGTGATTTGAGTGCCATGGCAGGATTTGTGTGTTGAAACATGTGGAGGGACCTCTTCTGCGTGAAATCTGTTAGGAAAAAGGGGACCAGTGACTAGGTAAGTCTCTTTACCCGGATCCCTAGTCTAGAAACACATCAAAACATGCCTTTCTTCCCCAATAGGGTAAATAGCACACAAAACAGCTTTACCAGGATCCCTATCCCTATATTTCCTAGAAACATACATCAAAAACATTCCTGTATTCCCAAATTGGATAGACCCCAAAGTTTATCTAGATAAAACAATGACTATCTAAACTATATTAAGATATCCTATCTGTATCCTCAGTCGCCTCTTAGTACGACATCCACGGAAGAAATAGAAATGTATAACTTTAAACTTGACCACGCGGAGTCTGGTAAACACGTCAAAAGAAATAGTTTCATATTTTGTATAGAAGTATAGTTCCCACCAAATATCTTAGGAAGATTGTATGTAGTGAGGGTAAGTTTGATGTCGACAATTATACCTACTTAATTCTCAAACAGTAAAAAGTATACATCTACCTATGACAGGTCATAATGTTTATACAGCATCTTGACTACTGTTTCATGGACACGTTGTTGATGCAAGTACACAAAAGCTAATATAGTTAACTAGCTTTTGCCCGCGGCTCCGCTCGCGTTAAATTCGGGGTATCACGGTAGAGATAGCACACATACCAATTTATAGCTTTGTACATTGAAAACTTCCGCCCCTCACTTTAGGGAAATGGGGGGTTTTGAAGAGACAAAAAGTAGCCCATGTCCTAAACTATCTCTACCTAAAAAATCACGTCAATCCATTGCTCCGTTTAGCCGTGAAATACGGACAAACAAACAAACAAACACACTTTCACATTTATATAATAATATATAAATATATAATATATTGGTACGGATTATTATGTTGCAGAAAAAAACCTTTTTTTAACTAGATCTCAATGCGGTTTAAATAAAGCTCAATTGAAGCTGTTTTCAATTGAAAAGTTCAGCTCAGTATAAAGTTTGAGATTTAGAGATAGAGAAAAAATCATTTTGTTTTTGCCAAACTACATCCTCAATCGGCCTCATCTGTCTTATCCATCCAGCTTATCCCGGCAGGGCTTGAGTTTTGTCGCGCGCGAGATAAACCAGTAGCTGTCTAACTAGAGACGTCAGAATAAGACAGTAATTCGCGCGTACTGTCGTGCTAAGCCAAGTAAATAGGTTACGTACCTGAGTGAGTTTCAAAAAAATTGTACATAAATTAAGGGTTAATAAAAACAAAATCACGATCGCGTCTTTTGTGTAACGAAAATTACCTATACAAAATGTATGGGTAATTGTCGTTACACAAAAGAATCAATTAACTTTTGTTTTTATTAAAGCCCTTAACTATGTACAATTTTTTTGAAACTCACTCACCTACTAGGCTTAAAGACTCTACCTTTTTATCAAAAATCTCGGATTTCCCAAGACATGTTGACATTTCCAAACATCTTATAGCTTTTGTTCTATTTATCTACTAATCGGCTCAAAAAAACAATATCTTTACAATATACCAACCTAATAAGGAAAAAGTTTTATCCTATTTCGCGAAAAGGAACAGATTATACACATTCACACCGTTGTTACGATGTTAGGTCTCGTGGGCTACCACAATTCCTAAACCCATACATACATACATATTCTCACGCCTGCATTCCCAAGAGGGGTAGGCAGAGCACATGAATTCAAAAACCCAGTGCCACGTTTAGCAATTTCAGGGTAACCAGATGGTTAAACGTGATATTGCAGTGACAGGTTGCTAGCCCATCGCCCACACTACACTAACCCTTTCCCAGAGTCGACTCTTACGACACCCACGGGAAGAAAGGGGGAGGTGCTATTCTAACCCGGCACCACACGGGGAATTCCTAAACCCGATTGTCCCAATTTCAGAGCAGTTTAGTTTATGAAGGCTAATCTAGTAACATACATTTATGTATATCATGCCTGTATTCTGGGATCGAAGACGCAGAGCACACGAATTGTTAGATAGTCAAAACCATGACTACTTCTGCTTCTCAGCCATTTAGCTACATAGCCCAACATTGCCATAGGTACGCTAGTAACTTACGTACTTACATACATCACGTCCGTATTCCTAAATGCAAAAGCAGGGCACCCGAAACTCTACATAGTCAAAACCAAGACTTTCTCACGATTCGTGGCCACCTCTAGCGTATTTTTAGGTTTCAATTTGGTAGGTTTAAGAGTGACAGGTTGCTAACCTGTCGCCTACAATATAACTTAATCTATTTCCTTAATCGCCTCTTACGACAGCCATGGAAGAAATACATGGTAGTCCACAGGGTAGTAACATAGCCTAAGATATTTCACAATTCGGCATCCCTTTCAACTAAAACCAATAAGAAAAGGACGAACAACAAAATGGCAAGCGGTTCGTCCTTTTGGAACACGCTTCGCTTGGTCATGTATTTATTATGACAGATTACAGTTTACTTGTCGGTTCTAATTACAAGGACCCCACTCAGCCGCCTCTTCTAACACGTTGCTCATTCATATAGCCAACCCATGTCAAAGTTGCTTCATACATTATACGTAAATATCTAGCTATGATGTTCCATACTAGTCTGATGTTAGGTTTAGGTCATGGGGTTTCTATTTCAAAGTTCATTCACAAAAAAAATCGCATCTAGAGTTATCAGGTGAAAAATCAAAAGACCTGATTTCCTTGGAAAAGTCCCAAGTAATAATATAAGTCAGAAAGTGAGTTTGTTTGTTTGTTTGTTTGTTCCGCTTTCACGCCGTAACTACTGAACCGATTGTTTTGAAAATTTGCAGACATAAAGATAGAAGTCCGGATTAAATAATAGGGTACATTTTTTTCGCGGAAAAAATTGATGTTCCCGAGGGAAAACAAAAATATAGTTTGCTTGATAGATCGATATCAATCGATGACAGATCGATATCGATCGATTATCGATCGATAGATGATAGATCGATGGCGCTGTGTGTCGTTTGAAACGAGAAGTTTTTTTATAGTTGTGCTTTATACCGCCATATAACCGAGTTCCACGCGGGCGAAGCCGCGGGCGGAAAGCTAGTTTTATATAGTTCGAGAATTTTCCTATCGCATGCGAAATGTGTATAGTGGTTTTGACTATGTAACTGTTTATGTGTTCTGGTCACCCCAGGCAATGGGGCGTGATTGTATGTAGGTATAGGTCAATTAAGTATTACTGCCCGTGTGGTGCCGGGTTAGAATAGCACCTCCCCCTTTCTTCCCGTGGGTGTCGTAAGAGTCGACTCTGGGAAAGGGTTAGTGTATTGTGGGCGATGGGCTAGCAACCTGTCACCGCAATATCACGTTTAACCATCGGTTACCCTGAATTTGCTAGACGTGGCATTGGATTTTTGAATCCATGTGCTCTGCCTACCCCTCATGGGAATACAGGCGTGAGAATATGTATGTAAGTATTGCTTTACGAGGTGTGGAAGGGTATCTTGATAGCTCTTGTGTAACACCACAAAAATTGCATTAATTATAAAATTATACTTTGAAAAGCTTTATCATCGTGCTTTTTCAACGAATAATTTGTACACATACATACATACATATTCTCACGCCTGTATTCCCAAGAGGGATAGGCAGAGCACATGAATTGATTGTGTTGTGATGGTTATGTGTGAATAATTTGTACGTAGGATATAAATCAAAATGTATTTAGGACACCTTAGTTGCTAGCGCGGTCTTCAAAAACATAAAATTGACCTTCCTAAATCATAAGTTTTATGCTGTATCCACAGGTATCCACAAGTTTTGTTTATTTTTGTATGTTAATCGCACACCGAACGTTGTTCGTATTTTTCCTGTGTCTTGAACCGATATTAGCCAGAGCCCTCTTTTCTATGTAGGAAGTTAATGAAGTTCCCACCGTGTATTTGTTGAGTAGGTATCCCTCAAGATTTGTCTAGGGAACTAATAATCCCTGACGAGTAGGCCTTTTAGAAATCACAATGAGACCTAGACAACCTTTCTCATTATTTTTACCAAGTACCTAAGCTACACAAGTCTACAAGAGCGTATGTCTCGCATCGGGATAAAGTCAAATAGAACTTTAATTGTTGGAGGATAAAGTTTCAATCGGACTGGTGTAAGTAATTGCCTGAATGTCCCTGAGGTATTCTTTCGTTTCTCCTATTTTATTTAATTAGGTACCTACCTAGGTAATTATTTAGCTTCATAAAGGTTTACATTTATTAAGTTAAAAGCCGTTATTTTAATAGGCGAAATGTAATTTTGACGTAGGCGTAATAAATATTATAAGCAGGGCCCGTAACTTTCATGCCGTTGACACAAAAATGACGTCACGCTCCTTAAAGGGTGATCCCAAATAGTTTGATTGTAAATTATTAATCATTAGTTGTCAATCGTTTTAATCATGTACAAATGAATGGAATAAATAATAGCTACTTGATATGTGAAACGTAAATAAAACTATTTGATTTGTTTTATACATACATTTTATTAAATGGTATTGTTACCACATTTCAGTAATTACGTAGAAAACAGGGTTCCTCTCTAACGTCAAGCACGCCATCCTTCTTGCATTAATTCCCATGCAAAGAAAATCTAAGTCATTTTTGCGTTCATGCGTAATGCAATATTCATAAAAATCCTTCTGTTTTGTAATCGTATTTTTGTTTGTTATGTATGTCACAAAAATACAATTACAAAAACAAAAAGATGATTAAAATGTTTGACGACTGATGATTAATATAATATTACAATCAAACTATTTGGAATCACCCTTTAAGGAGCGTGACGTCAATTTGACGTCAACGGCATGAAAATTACGGGCCCTGATTATAAGTCTAAAGAAAGGTACATTTAAATTTTATTTTCACAACACTTTCATAGTTAACGACATCCAGAGAGACTTCAACTCACTCCAAAGAACATTTCGCAGTATTCCTTCTCAAATAAGGTTCTATTTTGACTGCATTACAATCGTAAAGATAAGTCGTTATTGACGCCAAGGTGGTATTAAAAGCAACGCATTATTGACGCATAAAAGCCATACCATATTTGGCTTATAAAAGTTACAGAATGAATGGCGTAGAATAGAGCGTGGACAATAGGAAATGAGCGCGAAAGGCCGAGTTACATGCAGGTGCTTTGAACGAGGCATTAGTTATTTTTGAGATAAGTGAGGAAAATGTTACTTTGAGTGCCGAAGTCTTTTCCCTGAGCTGTTCATACGGCGAGGGTAAAATAGAGACTAGAAATAATATTTCCGGAACAGTATGAAGTAAAAATACATTTGCACATAATGCAGTGTTTTCTTTACAAATCGACTCAATCCAGAATTATAATATCACTAGCTTTCCGCCCGCGGCTTCGCCCGCGTGGAATTCGGTTATATTGCGGTATAAACTTCACGGAGCCCGAGACCTTTCCAACGAATGCAAAAGCGTAGAAATCGGTTTGTGCGTTCTGAAGTTATAGCGTCAGGAAAGAAAACCCGACTCATTTTTATATAGTAGAAGATAGTAGATAGCTTTTACCCGCGACTTAGTCAGCATAAGTTTTTTTGTTTTCTCCCGGCTGTGTGTCCCCTTGCAACAATGTCCCACTATCGTGTTCCGGTCCTCAACTTCACATCGATGTTCAAAAGCAACCTAAGCACATAATGGATAGCTCTGAATGTTTCCTTAGTAAATATAAAAAGTAAATAATGTAAATTGGTTTAAAATACTATGTACTAACTACCTACCTGCCAACCCCCGATGTTAGACAGTGTGACATCCGCAACATATCGTCTGCGTAGGATGTACTAACTCAAGGTAAGTAGTATAATAATGTAGGAAGTAAGTACGATGACGTGATCAGTTTGATCTTATATCCGTTTTTAGGTAACCATCTATTACCTTACTAAATTTCATCAAAATCCGTTCAGCCGTTTAGACGTGATAGAGCAAAAGTCCCAACAAAAACGACTAAAAAACAACTACTTAACTCAATTTGGTTATCTGCCTACTGCCTACCCCCTAAGAACGATGGCATGATTATTTATAGCTTATGTCCATTTCTAGGTTATCATCTATCACCATACCAAATTTTATCAAAATCCGTTCAGCCGTTTAGGCGTGAAAAAGTAACAGACAGACAGACAGACAGACAGACAGACAGACAGACAGACAGACAGACAGACAGAAAGACAGAAAGACAGAGTTACTTTCGCATTTATAATATTAAGTATGGATTTAAGGGACTCATCTGCAAAGAAAAAAAAGTTTCTCAATTTGTCAAACCATTCTAAACAATTGAATAAAGTTTAATTGTATGTAATACATTATCATGAAATTGTTCATCATCAGCGTTCATCTATCATTTAACAGCCTCATTGTCAGTTCCTTTTTTGTAGAGTTTACTTCCAAATTCTAGATTAAGCCTTCGTGGTTGTCCGCACTTCTCGCTAGGGCTGTGTTCAGCATTTACAAAGTAAAAAAAAAATTAAGCGGTGTTTATGCAAATAGTGTTGTGCCCTGTAATACACAACAGAATTCCCAATTTATGATACGAACGTGGAGTGAAAAAAATGGTTGCCTGTAAAGTCGGTTTTACGGGCGAAGATTTTACGTGACAACGTCTTTTTCTCGGTAGAATATTTATTGATTTAAGACGTTGTCACGTCAACTCCCAATCGTGACAGCTGTCCATGTCTGCGTTTGACGTCTCACATGATACCATAGAGGCTTCGCACTATCGAAGCGCCACCTCCTTAACACTGCGGGCCTCTCTCTCGTTCGGTGACGTCATCGTAACGTTACCGAGCGTTACACTTTTTCATAAGTGACTCCCAGCCGCAACCTAATTTAAGACGTTGTCACGTCAATAATTTCAAACAAGTCTCAGTTAGCTTAACCGTTAGTGAAAAATATCAATTTTAACCGGGTACTAGAAAAAATATTGAAGAGAGAAGAAACAAATGAAATGGGATCTAGGGTACACTGATAACACGGCGCTGACCACCCAGAACTAACAACTTACCGATTTAAATTCAGGCATGCCGTTGGAAGTGATGTAGGAGGTACGTAGATAATTTAGGCTTACGGTTTCTTACTGGTTTCAATTTTGAATCCATTAAATCATGACAGAGACACGTTTTTGGATGGTAAAGTTTCCAACTTAAACTGTAATATTTAAAACCTAAAACTACCATGGGACTCAGTTATACGTACAATCATGCCTATCCAACTTCCCCAACGGGGTGAGCAGGGCTCACGAAACGTGATCATTTCACGCTTCGTAGCCACTTGTAGCATAATTTTAGGTTTCGCATTGCTCCTGATAATGCGTCCCGTATTCGTTCGTAACATGTCAAGCTAATTTAGATACAGAGACGTGAGTACTTTGAATAAAAAACCGCAGAACAGTACATACACCGCCATGATTTTCTTTTAAAAAAAACCGTTTCAGATTCTTTTGTAAAAATATATCGAAATTCTCACACGATTGCACAAACCCAAATACATGCAGAAAATAGCAAAAATCTCACTCCTACGCATAACAATGGAAGGATGGACATCCGGGCAGACAAGGAGGTAAATATTTATACCATGAGACATCTGAGACCAGGGTAGTATGTAAAACGACCTTGCACCAAGAGCTTAAATTATATGGTAATGTTTATTGCAAAAAAAATGTAGAAAATGTGCTTTGAAATGAAAATCGTTAACTTTGAAAGAAATAAATGCTTTCCGTGAAAACATAATACCTTAATTTTTATTCAATGGAATTATTTCGGTATTTTGAGTCCGGCCACAATTCTAGGAAAGACACAAAAAGCCAGGTATGCCAGGACAGATCCTGACGTATGGCCATCCTACATGGATGATTCTTAGATAATCAATCATGTAAATTATACAGATACAGAGATTTTGTGTGCCTTTGTAGGCTATTTATACAGGTTGATTTTAGATACGTAAACAGAACTTTACCTTTTGACACAGTAAATATTTTATTGAAAAAAATCTGCCAAGTTTCTTGCGACGTCTTCTTCTTACCAATTATTTCCGAATGCACTGACAGAGTCTAAAGGACATATAATTTTCTTTCGCTATGAAAATTAGAGAAAAACTAGAAAGTCTGTCTATCCCTTCATTCCTAGTTAAAACAACAAACGTTATCTCAAATGCATTTCAGCTCGCACCAAGACACTTTCAAAGTACATTAAACCGTACTTTACATATTTATCACTCCGCAAGCTTGTAGCCAACATTCTAAGGCCCAAGTACCCGCGAAACTGGATACCTAAGACGTTAATGTCCGTTTAGAGGACGTTTTAGCGTCAGAGTGATTTGTGACGTTTCCGAGGCGTTTTTTAAGATCCTTAACTCTTTGACGTGTTATGTGGCCATCAAGACGTTTAATGGCTGTCTTAAAATGCAAGGATTAAGGACCTAGGTAATTTTGAGGTTTAATTTTGCGTGGTTTTGGAGTTTTAATTATACGTTGTGATGGTGGGATTTGAATGCATGGGGTTCCAAATCAGATGTCTTTTATTTTTGCTTTGTCTCATTATTATTACTATCGTTTAAAAACATGCACGAATCGTTAAATATCAATAATTTTTAACTATGTAGCGTTTCGTGTGCTCTGCCTACTCTATTTGTGAACACAGACATGACGTATGCGTACGTAAGTCATTACTTTTACGTATTGTCATCTTTCCATCAACTTTTATTTAAACTTGAGAATTTTTTATAAAGCATTTTTACATTGCCACATAATTTATTATTAATTTTATAAATTACACATCATTATTTTGTAGCCATCACCACCACCTGTATCACATGTATTATTTATACTTGCAATAAAACGGTTTACTGCCGATGGATATAGTAATAGAAACACCATTTATATTAACTTACGGGCCTCGTAAAAGTTTGCAGCAGGGTAAATAATAATAATAATAAATATTTAGATCCCTTGGGAGATTAGTATAATTGTACGACTTACTGATAATAACGGAACCTCAGTTTCCATGCCAGGAAATAGTTCTACTTTAACTGTTGTTTGTTAACAAGTAAAACATAAGGATCATTTTGGATGAAATTTCTGTTAAACGCAATGCGACTGTAACGAACGAAAAACGGATAAAAATCGAGCAAAAATGTAACTTTGTAATTAGAATCAGTCCAATACTTTATCTATACTAATATTATAAAGAGGAAAGATTTGATTGTTTTTTTGTTTGTTTGTTTGCATTGAATAGGCTCCGAAACTACTG
>BHDV01028354.1:26857-76506 GCA_005406045.1 Adoxophyes honmai
TGTTTGTTTGTAATGAATAGGCTCAGTAACCTACGACTACAAAATCCGAAATTTACGCGAACGAAGTCGCGGGCGGAAAGCTAGTTAAAGATAAACTGGATTATGGTGCACATCGACGTCCTTCACAAAAAATGCAATCAATGAAGTCAGTAAAAAAAGTATGAAAAATTATACAGAACTGAATTATATTAAACTCTTATATGATTCTTGTACTACAGAACAATAGCTCTATGTAAGTAGAAAACCGAACGTACCCTAAACCAGCGATCGGCAACCTTTTAGAAGAAGAAGTCGTGTTCAGCCGACTGCACGTGTTACTCAGGGACTGGCCCCAGACTGCTTTGGATTGAGAAGAATAGAGGACATGGAGAGAAGCCTTTGCCTAGCAGTAGGATACGAAGCAAGGAGATATTGTTTATTGTTTAATTGTTTAAAGAAAGGTGGTTGACTCGCGGTCTTAAGTATTCACGTGCATAGGGTTGTCGACCTCTGCCTTAAAGGGATCTTTACTATTAAGTACATACAAAGCAAATAAACCTGATTGACAAAGCTAGAGTCACCGAGAGGTCAAGCCAAATGATACCGCGGTCACCCCAACCGATCCGTAATAACAAACGGCTTTCTTCCATTGTCTATCCGATCGTGACTGAACCGAATCAGCATATCAGATCTGAAACTAAATAAATAAATCACGTTAGCTAATCGATTCTTAGATATCGATTCCCTGGGTTCCCACGAGATGGCGTGAGTTGCGAAATGATCGAATACACGCGATCGCGATTGTTCCGCAAATTGTGGGTGTTTAAGTGGTGAGTGTGGTGAATGATGGCGATGGGGATTCGGCTGCAGGCTATGGTGAGTTGTATGAATGGCTTAGTAAGGCTAGGTCTAAAGAACTATGTTTGCCATGTACAGTCAAAGAATTTGATAACTGTGCCACCTTGCACCTACTAATCAAACCATCTACTAATCAAAACAACTGAAACTGATAATGAAAAGGTTCAAAGTGGCACAGGTATCAATTTCCTTGACGTACATATACATACATGCAGTGGTAGCCCAGCGGTTTGACCTGTGTGTTTGTACAGGTGGAAATTTGCGTTCGCACATCACACTTTCCAGGTAAAACCAATGCGCGAATTTACTCCCAGTGCAAAAAATCTTGCCTAGTTAGATTTCGAAGATTTTTACAATCCAATTCAGTTTTTTGTCTGTCCAAATGTGTCATCCGTTTGCCGCAATAAATTTGCCAGTCTATTTACGTAAATAGAACACAGTTTATTAGTATCAAGTTTTAAATGTCACCTTGTAGACATAAAAGGCACTTTAATTTGTCCGTGTGTGTGTACGGTGTGACTCAAGCCGAGTCGCGTGCGAGATAGACTGATTATACTTGTCACCATAATGTTAGAAGTGTTAGAAAATGACTAACAATCGTGCTGCTCTTCAAACCACTTAAGTAAAAAAAACAGTCGACTTGAGAACCTCCTTTGTTTGAAGTTGGTTAAAAAGTGACGTTTGGATGGAAATAAGCGCGCTTTTAATAACGTTATCACGAAAATGCGGTCGACGATTTAACGCCAGTGAGTTTGTAAATATCAGTTACAGTCCCCAGTATGTATCTTGGCAAGGTGTAGCGTTCACTCGTCGATTTACCACCGCAAAACCTGCTACTACTCCAAAATCTTGCCAATTTAATTGCAGTATACTGGATAGTAAACCATTATAGGTCACAAAAATCTCTAATTATAAAAATATACGCTAGATAGAAGTGGCCACAAAACGTGAAATAGTCATCGTTTTGTCTATGTAGCTTTTTATGTGCTCTGCCTACGCCATTTGGGAATACAGGCGTGATTGTATCTATGTATGTATATAAAAATCCCTAATTATACCCCTTTACGACGAAAAGAGAGATTCGCGTCCAAACCACATCGCACTCTTTCTAATGACTGATAAAAGAAAGTGACGCAGATACTAAACTAGTTAGTAATTCCGCGGGAAACCGCATAAGTTATTACTTCAGAAGCTTTTCACTTCACTCATTAAGCTATACAAACACGATGCAATTTATCTAAACGTGTCCTGCATTTATTATCGTGTCAGCCGTTCACTTAGGCCAATCACACTCGCCGGTAGCACGCTGAGCGACCAATCGCATGCGTTGGCGGTGATTGGTGATTGGTTGTTTAGTGACTGGCTGTGCAGTGATTGGTCAGCTCCGCGTGTCGCATATGGCGTCGACAGCAGTGTACTGTAACGGGAGTGTAGTAGAGGATGATTAAGAAATACAAGAATATATATTTGGATTTATTCTGTTTAAATACGTATTAACATTATTTTGTATCAGCGTTGGAGGGAAATTCATGTTTTTTATGACTATTTCACGCTCCGTGGCCACTTGCAGCTTAGTTTTAGAGTTAATAAACAGATGAAAAAGGCATAATAGTGACATGTTGCTAGCCTGTTGCCTAAATCATGCCTTAAACTTTTTCCTTAGTCGCCTCTTACGACATGGAAGAAGTGGATAGGTTTAATTCTAAACCCAAAACTACACAGAAATAACCACTACAAACCCTAACAAATATAGTTAGTTACCTTGTTAGTTCACTCTCTATGAAATGGAAGTGCGCCCTAATAAAGCCGAGCGTTTCACTCACTCATTAGGCTAATGCCAACACGCTGCAATTGATCTAAACTTGTCCTGTTGGTTATCTTGATCCAGCCGTTTGTTTATGCACCAACTCTCTGGTATAGTCAAAGAGCTGACATTCGCAAAATTAACCAGTTTTATAAGTAAGTAAACACTTTATTGTACAAAAAGAAAAAACACAAAATACAAAAAACAAAAATTAAACGTTGAACGTTATTATTTATAACGTTGAAAATTCTTCAAAATTTTCAAATTTCTCTCTCAGGTCTACAATAACAACTCTCCATTTCTTCCGTGGATGTCGCCTCTTAAGGCGACTAAGGAAATAGGTTTGGGTATGTTTTAGGCAACAGGCTAGCAACCTGTCACTATTCTACTTCTTCCATCTTTGCGAATCTAAAACTATGCTAGAAGTGGCTGCAAAGAGTGCTATAATAGTCAATATCATGGTTTTATCTATCACGTTTCGTGTACTCTGCCTACCCCTTTTTATCGTATGATTGTATGTATGTATGTATGTTACCCGTCACTACATAAACGCGACGTCGATTACAAACAGGTCGGAAAATAAGGCCGCGGCTCTCGGCCTATGTCACCCGTCACGTAGTATGAAGTGAAACCTGAAGTGAAATGTCGATCTCTAGATTAATAATGTACTTAAATATGGTTCCAATTAGCGGTTAGCTGATCAAACTAGAGCTTAGCCCCAGGCGCGAATTAACACATTCACGACCACGCCTAAAATCAAAACATTTGCGCGGAACCGAGTAGTCTATAGCCAGTACAAAATGAACCCGGCTCCCGGGTTCTCGGTATCTGGCGAATGTTTTGAAGAACCCGGGAGCCGGGTCCTTGGTTCTGAATGTGTTAAAGAGAAAATATCACATTTTTGGTATGTACAGTAATTACTATGGACCTGATTCGATCGTAGTGTGTCAAAATATTGATCTGAATCAATGATTTACGCAGATTTTTTTATTTATTTCAGTATTACACCTACTAACTTGAATATACACACACAAACACAAACGTCACGCATGTAGTCTCAAATGGGTTAGGCAGAATATAAAAACGCTATTTAGTCTAACTAAAGCATTACTTTTTGAAGTTAGCCACTTCCAGCATTTTTTATAGGTTTTTAGTTAAAAGGTACAATGGTGACTGCTCGTCTATCGCCGAAAATATACCTTAACCTATTTCCTTAGTCGCCTCTTACGACATCCACGGAAGAAAAGGAGAGCTGTTATTTTAAACCCAACACGGCACGGAAAATAAAAGGGCCTAAAATTATAATCTTTGTCTTCAGTCTTCTTACTTAGCATCATTTTACTATAACACACGGAGTAGTGTAATTTTATTTCGTTACCGTACAAAAGACATCAACGCGCACGTTAAATCAAGAAATTGTGAACATTACACTTTTACAGGTACGGATGAGGTACGGTCACAAAAATAATTTGACAAAGTAAATTTGAGTTTAACAATTAAGTGTAGTATTTTCCACTTTAGCTGTACGTTATACCTACCACCTCTCTATGTCTTCCATGCATGAAATAGGTTAAAGCATATTTTTAGGTGACAGGTTGGCCACCTGTCATTATTTTACCTACTAACTTAATACCTAAAGTAAGTGCTAGAAGTGACTACGAAACGTAAAATAATGATAGTTTTTCTGTGCAGCGTTTAGTGAGCTGTGTCCATCCCGTTCGGGAAAATAGGCGTGGCATTTACCTATGTGTGTGAGCACAATACAGTTTAGTTATTTTTTCAATTTATTTCGATGAAATAAGTCTGAACAACTATTTTGTTTACTTCTAAGTCTACAGCAACTCTGTACATATATTTATGACGTTCATAAATACCACACGTTCGCTAGTTATTGGCAGTTTATCACCCTCGGGGCTGTCAGTTAGACGAATAACATAGTTTTATCATGCTGTCGCTGTATCTGTCGATCTGTTATACATATGCGTTTCAGGGCTGTTCAATTTAGAGTCATCAACGGGCCGTTATTATTAATAACAGTAATATACATACATACATACATATTCTCACGCCTGTATTCCCAAGAGGGGTAGGCAGAGCAAGTGAATTTAAAAATCCAGTGCCATGTTTAGTAATTTCAGGGTAACCAGATGGTTAAAAGTGATATTGCAGTGACAGGTTGCTAGCCCATCGCCCACAATACACTAACCCTCTCGCAGAGTCGACCTCTTACGACACCCACGGGAAGAAAGAGGGAGGTGCTATTCTAACCTGGCACCACACGGGAACAGTAATATAATATCGTTGAAAAATTTACACCAATTACCTACTCTCAGTTGCCAGTGTGGTGACAGGCTCAGAATAACACCTTTTAGTTTTTTTTTAAATCAACATAAAATTATAATACATACCTAAAGAAATCCGTAGCACCGGACGGACGGTACGGTTCGTCAAGGTTGGGGTTCAAATCTAATCTCTTAACCAATTTCTTTATGAATTTTGGTTGTAGGTACTTTGAAATTATAAACAACAGGTACCAAAAATTATACATCTTACTCGATTTTACACATTTTACAAAACAACTCCCCGTGTGGTGCCGGGTTAGAATAACACCTTCCCCTTTCTTCACGTGGGTGTCGTAAGAGTCGACTCTGGGAAAGGCTTAGTGTATTGTGGGCGATGGGCTAGCAACCTGTCACTGCAATATCACATTTAACCATCTGGTTGCCCTGAAATTGCTAAACGTTGCACTGGATTTTTCAATTCATGTGCTCTGCCTACCCCTCTTGGGAATACAGGCGTGAGAATATGTATGTGTATGTACAAAACAACTTAATCAGCATCATGAGATATCAGAAAATTAAGCCACTAGATTATACAGCAGTCCACTGTTTCACAACTCAATAAAGTATGTAATTTCATTTTATCTGATCTAAAAACCGAATCCCAGCAAATTAATTACCAATCAACAATTATAATGATTTGATCATCTTTTGATCAGGCCCGACTGAGGAAGTGACGACTTGTCTTACGCAACCATATTTATCAATACGTAACCACGTAACTTCCTTTTTAGTGGGCAATAGAGGTTAAAATTTGGCCCCAAGATTAGATTTTAGATAGACAAAAAACTAATATGTCTAAAGGACAAGCAATTCGATTTAAAAAGTGGGATGGTTGGATATTTATGCCCTAAATTTATACATTAGAGTACTAGCTAAGACTTGTGACTTCATGTGCAGAATTAATAATTGAATTACAGTCTTATCATCCGTAGCAATTTGTCGTTCAACATTACAAAATACAATATCTTTCAATAGGATAGCAATCTTGTGAACTGATTTCTGAATATTTATTCACTTTCGAATGTCAGTCTTCATTTACACTTCTCACTTTTCAATTGTGAAATTCAATCGGTTTAAGAATTAAACGTATTTTTGTTATTTTTTGCAACAATTATTTGTTTACGTGATTGCCAACTATTGAACAATAGTTTAGTTTAAATTCACTATAATGAAGTTAAGATTTGCAAACAAACTTAGGCTCGTAAGTCTTAGGGCCGATTTTTCAATCACCAGATAAATTTATCTGCCAGTTAAAAATATTGCTATCCTTTTTTCGCGTCATATAAAAGAAAAGTGACAGCCAACATTTATCGGACAGATAAGTTTTATCTGGTGATTGAAAAATCGGCCCTTAGACTATGAATAAGTTAAGTTACTTTGTAAAAAAATGTCTTGCGAGCGCACACCTAGTGTATGAAAAGTGAAGAACATTTGATTGACTTCTAAACCTGTCTACCTATTTTGAGTCCGTGTTAAAACATAAAACTATGCTAGAAGTGGCTGAATAGTTACATAGTCATGGCTTTGACTACATTTCGTGTATGTACCTACTCTGCCTGCCCATTTTACAAATACATTCGTGATTGTATGTATGTAATATGCTAAATGTATCCAGAAGATTTTGCGTGGATGAGAGACATGTCCTCACATCTCATACAACCTTTCGCGTGTACAATACAAGTAGGACATAACAACAGGGTGAAGGAACTCTTTGGAGCAGGTGATAAAATTCACAGCCTCCCCCCCCGTCGGATGAAGCCGTTATTTTAATTTTACGACCGTGTTTCAAACTATCAAATTTATCCATAAAAAGGCTTTGGTCATAAAAAATATTATCTATCAAATACTTCCGCGGAGAAAACTTAGATAAAGATATTAGACAAAATGTCTGTATGTCATTTTAATTTAACGTCTGAGATATGTGTTAGTGATACTATATCTTTGTTTGAATCTTCGTAATTAATTTCAGGACTTAAGGGTCAAACTTCGTTACAATACCTCATTTGGACAAAGTTTCAAACGAGTTAATTAATGAACTAAATGAAGAATGCCAAAACTCACAAGGTAAACCTATTTCTGTCTTTAATAGTGAACTTAATCGGATTAGTAGAGTAAAAAAAAATGATACTGTGCCACTTTGAACGTTTTCATAAAGAGTTTCATATTGCTTTGGTTAGTAGATAGTATGGTATGTCACAGTGACATTTCTTGTAAAAAGGTACAAAGTGGCACAATTATCACATTCTTTGACTGTACACACGTTTTTATATCGAGATTAGCTCGATACGTTTCGGGCCATTTTGTGACCCATTATCGAGAGCAACGCGCCACGGCGCCTCTGTGCCAATCTCCATATAAACGAGTGAGTCTCACAGTAGCTACATGGCAAGCCAATTTTAGCTTTATCTATCAAATGCTTAAACTTATATGTCAAATTACGATAATTTCAATACAACTATAAAGCAAGTCTACGCCAAAACCCGCAAAACCACACCGTCTATTCCACCGCACACTACATCTACACCGGTAAGGTTTGTCGTGAAAGTAGTGTAATTACGGATGTACCCCATTCGCAGAGACAAGTTAATGTAGCTCTCTCTGTCACGTGAACCCGTACAAATGACAAAGCCAAAAGTTTGACGTTTGACATCTTAATCGAAATGCGAATTCGCACCTGACTACTACTGAATTTCATTTGAATAGTGAATTTTACCTTTTAGTTGGAATTGGAAGTAACAATTTTAGGCTTTTACAAGGCAAAGAAAAAAAAAACAAGAGTAAAAATAATATTCATTTGTGAAAGTCCTTTAACAAATAATAATTTGACACATGAAATTGTACGAAAAAAATATTTCGAAGTCACAATTTGGGGTAGTTCCGACTATCCAAGCTATCCCACCTAAATTTATGTAGAATTTTAGGTGGGATAGGTTGGAAAATGGGAACTACCCACAATTTGTCCCAAGCTTTTTGATAAATAAAGGTCGCCAAGTTTTCACACTGCAATTTTTAATTTCCTCAGTAACTTGTCTCCGCGAATGGTATAAGTCATAACGATGTCACTGCGATGGGACGTAAGTGCTTCCGTACTATAATTGAGCCCGAATTAGCGTTAAATTTCTTGTAATTGCGAATAAATAGCTTCATTTAAACTTGTTTTTGATAAAACTAGTTGCTTGTGAGAGCGAGGAAATGTATTTTTCGAAGCTAAGAGTTTCTTAGTTTATTGTTTTAGTCGTCTTTGGTTGGAATTGTTATGATTAATGAAATTGATTGTTATTTACATTAGAAGCCATTAATCATCGTCATCGTCATTCCTATCAACTAAAGAACATCCGCGTACTTACCTCTTAAGGCCCAGCAGCAATTTTGATCGTTTGAATTTGATACTTAGTGTCATTCATGTAAAATTCAAACTTATTTTTACATTAGTCCTATACGTAGGACCATGGGCCTTAGGAGGGTACGATCCAAACGCAGTGACAGTAGAAGCGGCGCGGTGTTGTGATATGAACGAAACGTTTTATTCCCGGAGCTTTGTGCGCCGTCTTTCGTTATAATTTCGAATTTTACAACCGATACCTTGTGTAGCCGAAGAGCTGCATGTTCGCAAAGTTAACCAATTTTATACTGGTTAAACCTTTGTGATTCTCACTCATTTGTCGCTGCGCGTGACTTAATCTCGCTCTGTTTTAATAAGTGAAGTGAAGTGAAGTGCTGTGTGGTATCGGGGTAGAATAACACCTTTCCATTTCTTCCGTGGATGTCGTAAAAGGCGATCAAGAAAACAGGATTAAAATATTCTTAGATGTGTTTGGAGCTTAAACAAAACACGACGCTGTTTCTAGTACATTATTTTGTCAGGTATCCTAACCACCCGTTCACCAGGTCAGCGTATTGTTCTGGCCAGCTATTAGTCGCAGCCATTTCGCCTGGAATGTGACCCGCGGGTCACGGAACACTTTCTTGTTGGATTTAGTGCCCCGCCTCACCGCGGTACGTAAAACTTTACGTACCTTTTAGCGTTTTTATAGATGGTGCGTTTGTAGGAATAGGAGGGTAGAATTGCATGAGTTATGAAGAACGAGAGACGTGAGATACGTGGAAAGAATTGATGGAGAATTAGTATTCAAGTTACCTACTTAAAATAACTATACCTACATACACATCACGCCTACGTTCTTAAATGGGGTAGGCAGAGTATATGAAACGTGAAGGACAAAACCATTTGCAACCACTCCTAGTGTAATTTTAGGTTCAATAACAGACGGAAGAGGTTTAATAGTGACAGGTTGCTAGTCCGTCGCATAAATCTATTTTCTTATTACAACATCCACGGAAGAAAGGGAGAGATTTTATTCTAAACCGAAACCAGACAGGATATTAAAATAATTAAAGTAAATATTTTTATACTGAACTAGGTTGGGAATGACAAATGAATTAAATATTAAAATTATCTGAATAATTACGATTACGATTTTTATATTATTAACCTAGTTTTAATTAGTATCATAGATAATTAAAATCTGAAATCTAATTTATTGAAATTATTAATTGTTTATTATAAATTTAAAAAACATTTCCTAATTTTAAAGCCTGTTAGAAATTATTATTATTACTGTTGTTAGTTTCAGCAATTTTGAGTAGTATGTTGGAACACTCAAAAATAAGAGAAAAATCATAAATCGAATACTCCAAACACTGTAAAATCCAACTTTACAGTTCTTAATAATACATTTATCAACCAAACTCCACGTCTGTACTTGGTACCTTATTACTAGCCCTCGTCTTAAATAAAATATAAAGTGCCTTGAAAATACATTCTATACTAAAGCCAATCTCCCATTAAGGCTCCTTATCATATTTTCCATAGCCATAAACCATAGGCCACACGGTATAACTTTACAGCATTAATTTGGTCCCATTGGACAGCCCAGCTCCTGGCGACTACGCAACGCAATTCGATTAAAAAATATCTTAGCGTTCTGCCACAGTTTTGCCCGGGGAAAATCGTGGTATCGGCACGGGTGGGTAAAATGCTGCTTGCATAGAGGCTAACCTAGCCTAGTGTTCTTTAAACATTTTTTGCTATGGCCTGGTAACTTTTGCACTGGCTCTTTGTGACCCATGCTTTGGTTTACGATTTATGTCGTAAAAAAGTACTCGTTCACACTATTATTCTTTTTAGTTTTTTTTTCTTATTTTTGAAGTTAGGGTACACAGATTTTACCACTTTGAAAGTGTTTCTGGCTGAAACTATTTAGTTAAAAAAATAAACTATTATATTAGAAACTTGCCCCGTGTGGTGCCGGGTTAGAATGGTACCTCCCCCTTTCTTCCCGTGGGTGTCGTAAGAGTCGACTTTGGGAAAGGGTTATATTGTGAGCGATGGGCTAGCAACCTGTCATTGCAATGTCACGTTTAACCATCTGGTTACCCTGAAATTTTGAATTCTGGATTTTTGAATTCATGTGCTCTGTCTACCCCTCATGGGAATACAGGCGTGAGAATATGTATGTATGTATGTATTAGAAACTTCAATAAAAAATTTGAAGATCTATCTATACATATACCTATAAGTTTGATGAAAAAAATCTACAAGTATGGGGAACCCCAAAATGTTTTTTTGTGTGAAAATTTTAATGCGATTCACAGAATACATTTACCAAGTTTCAACTGTACAGCTCTTACATAGGCAGTTTTTTGGCTGTGACATACGGACGACAAGACAAGACGAATCTAAGGGTTTCGATTTAGCCATTTGTCTACAGAACACTAAAAACAGGGTGCGCTAATTTTACCATCGTGTAGTACTACTCTAGTAAGATCTTGCAACATTTTAGCTGCCATCCAAGATGTAGATACAAACGGGGACCGATTAAGGGCGATCACGACTCTCCTTTTTTGCAACGGATACAGTATTTATTATGACTGCCGTACGAAATATTATCATTATTGTACCGAGCTGCGATGTGTCTAGTTCAGTTTAAGTAATTACTATAGTTTTGTTTTTATGTTATGTTTTCTTGGTACCAAGAGAACATGAAATGTACAGAGGTTGGTTTTGAATGAGTGTGGAATTATGTACGGTCAAGGACTTTAATTCATGAGCCACCGTAGAACCTTCTCAAAGAAAAAATCATAACGATTTCCCTTGATAATTAATGGGATGTCATTATGACGTTTACTGTGAATTGGTTCCATGGTGGCTCATGAATTAAAGTTCTTGAGTGTACTTGAACTTGGACAAGGATTTGCGTTTATTTTGTGTCATTTTATTTTACACACCAAGTTCTTAAACACATACATCCATCCATTACGCCTGTATTCCCAAACGGGGTAGGCAGAGCACACAGAACGCTACATGACTGACAATGACTATTTCATTAAGTTGTTCTTAGGTTACAATAGTGACAGGTTACCAGCCTGTCGCCTGAAATATACCACGATCGATTTTCATTAGTCGCCTCTTAGGACTTCCATGGAAGAATTGGATGGGTGCTACTCTATACCCGACACCACATGGGAAAAAGCAAACTCCTGATGCTCTACTTCCATGTAATTACTTAACATTATCAATAAGCACACGTTTTTATTATTATTATTGTTTTTTTAGTTTCTTTCTATGGTAACTACTTTAAATTCTCAAAGTAGAGTTCACAGAAAACACCAGAAGGTAAAGGTTTTAAGAATCGAACCTAAAACCTTGACGATCTGCGGCACGCTTATACCCTTATACGTAAATAGGCGCATTTTGCAGTTGACTTTAATTTCATTTTTCCAAGTTGTTTAATTATTATTTACCATAATAACATGATCATTATTGTTTTTTTTGAGCACTATTTATTTGTTTTGTTTGTATGAGCACTAAGTACCTGCTATTGTGCTTTTGTGCGTTTTGAAATATGTCATAATGAGAAGACGACATGTCATTAATGACACGCCATATCAAGATAATAATGAAACCTGACTTTAATAAGGTAAACGGCGGAGCGTTCGCCTATTAGTATGCTATGCAGTAGTGCTAGTGGCATGGGTAAGTACTCTATGTCAAAGCAATACGGGTTCAATTCGACTTTGAGGATTTTTCTTCATTCTAATTTAAACCAGACTGCTCACACAATGTGGTAGCATAGCGTCGTACACTCGTATGTTTACCTTACATCTAAGTTAACGGAATTCAACAAACCAACACCTTGTACACTAAGAGATTCGTCATATCATGAAATCTCCCATTTATAGTTTTCTCAGCACCGTGCATACGCATCAAAATTCAAACGACTGTGAAATAGAATAAGCTATGCATAAACATTTAACCTGATAGCATTAAGCCTTGGTCACACGCGCGGGGCGAGTAGCCACAGCCACAAACGCTGCCACGAGAAGCTAGACGCAGCTACAAAAGTAGTTGAAACGCGCGACAGCTGGGTGAATATACTGGCTGGGTGAAGCAGATTTTTTTTTAAGTTTTTGGTGGCGCATTTTTTGTACATTTTATTAGAGATAAAGTGATAATACTAAATCATTTAGTAAATAATAGTTTACGAAGTTTAATAAAATAGTTTACGAATTAAGTGGTATTACTAAATAGTATTCATTCTGTTAAAATATACAAAAAAAAAATGCGCCGCCAAAACTGTTTTTTTTTTCTTGGTTGATATTCACCCAGCTACTTGTTTTTCAGACAGCCGTTTCGTGGCCGATGCGGGCCATAAGAAGCGAGTCCGCGACGAGCGAATGTTCATTGTTCAGATACGTTTCGTTACTAAAATACCCGCAACTGTCGTTACTAAAAGTGAAAAACTTAAGTAAGTCACCTGTTATTGGACGCCCGCCGTCCGCCGCGCGTACTAAAGTCCGTCGCGTGCACCCGTGCCAGTTAGCGGTGTTCATACAATTTCTTATTTAGGCGGGCGTACAGTCACGAACCGGGATTGTTGAGCCACTTGCCACTGTTCGCAATTTAGACGTGTGATCAATGACCGTCGCGATTAGTACCTACGCGTCAGCTAGCGTAGGCTCAAAGGACGCAACAAGCAGACGCTCCACTAACGCCACGCATTGGTGTGACTGAGGCTTTATATTACGCAACAGATGCTCCCATTGACAGAGCATTTATTAATAGGAGAGTACCGTGAGTTCAGTTTTTTTATTGGATCAGGGCAAATCTATGGAGTTCTACTGGTAGTCAAATATTGATATGTTTTTCAACTTCTACCTGCGTGGTTTGGTTTATTAATGCCACTCCATTTCTTCCGTGGATGTCAGTAAGAGCCGACTAAGGAAGTAACTTTAGGTATGATGTAAGTGACAGGCTAGCCACCTGTCAGTATCGTATCTCCTTTAAATACAGTCGCGAACCGGGATTGTTGAGCCACTTGCCACTGTTCGCAATTTAGACGTGTAATCAATGACCGATGTGACCGACTAGATGTCAGCTATTGGATTAGTATTACACGACCAAGTTAAGTTAAGTGGCTCAACAATCCCGGTTCGCGATGGCACAGTCAAGTGCAAAAATAAGTATCGAGGGAAAAGTTTCAAAAACTGATATCAAACATCCCGTATTATTTGCATATTCACTAATCATGTCATATGTGTGTCTCAAGAATATCTTCAATAATATGCTCAGATAAAAATGATCAATATAATATTACCACCCATCTCTTATTAATCAAGTATCAGTTTATATTTTCAATAACAAGGTCTGCATCAAGTTACTGCTTTATATGTATACGTACATAAAATATTTCAAAAATGTATATGAACAATCGTTTCAAAAATATGGTTATACGAAAAGTTTCAGTATTATGTTATTAGGTACTATATCAACAAGGTGGTGTTTTCGATTTTTGAACATTGACAATCACCGAAAAGAGTACAGTTCTGTCACGGGATAAATTCGTCTCTTTCATTCGTTGTGACGTCATTTGCTTTTGATAAATCGCTTCATAAAGTTAGATTACAATAATCTATAAACTGCCTAGAAAGAACAAAATGTACTATCGAACCAACTGATTCCTGACCCACCGCAGAACGTTGTCACAATAAACATCATAAACATTTCCTTTGTCAATCAATGCAATGCCACTGTGACGTTCACTGTGAATAGGTTCTATAGTGGGTCAGTAATCAATTGGTTCGATGGTACATTATGAAGCCAAGTTCTACCAAAAACATGATGATACTAGACGTGTATGATAAACTGTTTTTTTTTATTATACAGCAATAACTTTAAAACATTTTCTTTTATTTCTATTTGTATAATGACTTTAAAAATTAAAATACTATTGATGTGTATTCCAATTTTTAGGAGTCAGAGATTAACCACTTCTGAGTTGTGACAATTTAAAGACCGTACTGTAAACTAAAGATTTTTCACTTCGGCTCTTGTCGTAGGACCCATCAATATGTCTCTTATTCCATTACCAGTCTCTTATTAAATTTTAAGTAAGTTTAAGTTTACGAGGAACAAAAAAATTCAAGGTAAGTAATAAATGCTTCTTAATATTATATTTCAATATCTAAGTTGGATTGGATGCTGGTACTCGTAGATATTTGTAATAGTTTCACAATTCCAAATCCAGAAGAAACATGATTTTTTTTAGTGCTACATGGATACCTCTATTTAGTTGGAAGCACACACAAGAACTTGGAATATTTTCTACCGAGTACATTCACAGAACATGACGAGTAAAGTTGACGTATTTCAAGAGAAGTGGCCAGTATTAATACCTGAAATTCCACTTAGTAAAAAGAGTTCGATTGCAAAATAAATACGTATTTTTGATTACTTTCGACAGAACATATTATTGCTAACTTAGTTATCCATGTAATTTTGCAAAGTTTAGGCAGATACATTAACGATGAGATATATAGTCTTTTTATTTGATTGTTTTCACTAGTACGTATTTTTGATATTGATTTATAAATACGTAATATTACACCGTTGTGTCAATATCAATTACTGAGATATTATTTATATCCATATTTTTGAATCATTGACAAAGACATATTAATGATGAGATATTATAACATATATTTCATGAACATTTTACTAAGACCGTAATATTGCAGTACTTTTGTAGATACTTATTTATACACTTGACTGTACATAAAAGTAGTAAACGGCAACTGTCACACCGGTGGATTTGGACACTGGTCATATGAACACGAGCTGTGTACATTGTAATCATTGTATATTACATAAAAAGAAAAGGGTAAAACAAAATAAAGACATCTTCAGTAATAAAAGTATCTTGTACCCGTCTTACACCCAGGGAATTCAATTATGCTTACAGACTGTTCTGCATACCGTACCGACAAGCTAGATAGGCTAGATATGCAAACTTAGTAACAGCTTGGGTAATAGGCAGACGACAATTATTTTCATTAGAGTTCTATCCGGTTGGCAGTGAAACAACGTGTGTATCTTGCAAATTACATACATAGTTGCAATGGGAATGTGCAAACATACGTAACTACATACATACATACATACCGTCACGCCTCTTTCCCACAGGGGTAGGCAGAGACTACTTTGTTCCACTCGCTACGATTCTGACATACCTCTTTTGCTTCATCTACATTCATTAATCTCCTCATACATGCTCGTCGGTTTCGGGTACTCTTGACCTGACCTGTTTCTAAAACGTCCGCGATTTGGTCACGGAACTTCCGTCTAGGTCTTCCCCTCCCACTGCACCCATCCACATTCCCCGTATAAATTTGTTTAGTCAATCTTCTTTCATCCATCCTCTCTATGTGACCAAACCAACTAAGCATACTTTTTTTTTCTATTCTATTCACTATATCTACTTTCACCCCAGTAACTACGTAACTACAAGATGACGTTATGTGGTGTCGGGTTTAGAATAGCACGTGTCCATTTCTTCCGTGGATGTCGTAAGGCGACTAAGGAAATAGGTTGAGGTATACTTTAGGCGAAAGGCTAGCAACCTGTCACTGTTATACGTGCCATCTAAAAATCTATAAAAAAATGTGCTAGAAGTTTAGTGTCCACGAAACGTGAAATAGTCATGGTTTTGGCTATTTGTCTGTGATCAAAATTTAGTTTTTTAATATAAAAGTACCATGAGACTCACTTATAGTGAAATAAACACTCTCACGTCTTTAATATTGTGGTTAGGTTAGAGGACATTTTATATTTACCATACTGACTCTTATATTTCTTTGCGATGCGAAGGCATTTAAATAGATATTCTTATTTGACGGCTTCTGCATACAATTATCAGTTTTGTTTCTGCTCTATGAGAAATCAAGATATCAATACGATAAAGCTATTCGAGCAGAGAGTAAGTCCAGTAATGTAATATATGCATTTTTATTTATTCAATTACCCTATCAGCTATCTAGGAGACTCAGATAGTTACTAAAACACTAAAGCAACTTTATAACAAAGATAAAATTGTAAATAGATAAAGAGGCAATTACATTGAGATGATCGCATTCTGCACGCGGCACAAAAGTGTAAAGCAGAATTAGTGAACATAGCTATAGATAGTTCAACTCAGTTGTGCGCGTGGTGCTATGTGTCCATGCGTTTGTAAATAGACAGGATTCATCGCTCGTTCCCGCTCCAAATATCAGAATTGCAAAATACTACTCAGATTCCCGGAATACCAGATTTTCTTTATGCTATGTTCGTTTTTATATCGAAACAGCCTTTGTGAGCCTGGTGTTTTCATTATCTGGTATTAGAGGAATTCGGTTTTAAATGGAACATGGTGTATTGAGAACATGGTACTTTACAAAACTATTATAAAACCGAACATAACATAAAGAAAATCTGGTATTCCGGGAATCTGATATTTTGATAGGCAGAGGTATGTCGGCAATCTAGTATTTTACAATTCTGATATTTAGGGAACGAGCGGGTTTCATTTGTATGGCGGTCATCACGTCACTGCCACTGCATACAAACTGTCACTGCATACAAATGAAATGTGTGTATTTAAGCGCACGCACACATAGTGCCGCGCGCACTACTGAGTTGAACCATTTTTAGAAGAAAGGAAGACATTTTCTAACTCAATTTGACACAGATACACAATCGTTGACCTAATCTGAAATAAACTTTAACAGAAAAAAACAATAATTTAGCTTCCCACATCGTGAGATCATAATCGTAGCTTTAAAATTTTATGAATACTTAATTGATTAATCACAGGTTCAATCTAAAACCACGTGCTTTATGCAACTTTAGACGTTAGCCCTTTAATTTATAGCTCCGGCTATTTGCATAGAAATTGATTGGTTCACTTGTTTTGGTTCACAAAGTATACACTGACATTTACTAAAAATATCTCTGACACACCGTAAGATATTACATGTTCTAGAGAACGTTGATATTTGCAATGGTTGCAATGTG
Source organism: Adoxophyes honmai (assembly GCA_005406045.1). Classification (NCBI taxonomy): domain Eukaryota; kingdom Metazoa; phylum Arthropoda; class Insecta; order Lepidoptera; family Tortricidae; genus Adoxophyes; species Adoxophyes honmai. Next base: position 44,232 of record BHDV01028354.1, read on the forward strand.
AAGGTAGCAAAAGTACAATACGTATGCAAAATTAATTGAGTCAGAAAATTATTTAATAAAGTTTTTTTTAATATTCAATGTGATGTTAGTGGCAGCGAATATTTTTCTTTTCCCTTTTTTATTCACTTAACATAGTTATTGGAAGAGTGGACAATATTTAGCTACATCGAGTAGTTATCTTCAACAATAAGTTAATGCATCCTTAATGGCGTAATTACACTGTGCTTAGCGGCGCCAACGTTCGCCCACGCCCTCGCGTCGCGATTGTAGTCCAGTCAAAATAGACGTAGTCCCTGACACTAATTAGTAGTGAATAATATTGGCTAGGGCAGGGCACATAGCTCGTAGGAAAGGTTCTAGAGTGGCGTCCACGTACCGGCCGGCGCAACGTGGGTAGGCCCCCCGCAAGGTGGACCGATGACTTGGTGCGAGTCGCGGGAAGCCGCTGGATGTGGGCAGCGCAGGACCGGTCATTGTGGAGATCTTTGGGGGAAGCCTATGTCCAGCAGTGGACGTCTGTCAGCAGATAATGATGATGATGAATATTCGCTAAGTTCTAGTCGATGAAATAAATGTTTAAAACATACATACATCACGCTTGTGTTCCCAAATGGAATAGACAGACCACATTAGTTATTACATGTACATAAATTTATGTTTAGGGTTTAGTTTACCGTTGGTGTCGGTTTTAAAATGTATGCAGGTATAATAGTAATAGATTGCTAGCCTGTCGCCTAGATACTATTTCCTTAGTCGCCTCGTACGGCATTCACAGAAGGTGAGGTGTTATTTTTAACCACAAGGGATATGCTCCATTTTTCTACATTATATTCTCGTAACAATATGGCGGGTAAGTATTCAATTTGTAATAATAACGTGACGCCACAATTTAAATATAATATGTCTACAATGTTTGTTATTTTTTCTATATTTTAACTCCATTTTGATTGGACTATAAACCTAATCTACATACTACATACAAACTGCTTGTTGAGACGCCAGCTCGCCGATTAGTCTCGTAATTAAGACCTGATATTCACCGGCTAGGAATTATCTTAGACTCAGTAGCTTATGCAGGATTGTTGGTACAAAGCAGCAAGAAAACAGACATTGGCTGAATAATTTCCAGTGAACTTCGTATTAGGTAGGTGACATGTTGAAAACGAAAATTACCTATTAATTTGAATATTTTTCTGTAACTTTTTTAAACGCACTCAAGTTGTGGTACACAAGTTAAAATCACCTCAAGAAATGAGATTGGACAACGCATTTTTTTTTTGAAAAATACTTAACATACATAAATATCACGTGCGTATCTGGCTTTCCAGCGCTACCTAGCGTCGAATAGTAGCAGGTACATCTTCTACAAACGTCATCGACATAATCAACTATCAAAATTTCCTTACTTACCCATATAGACGCATATCCTTACTCATCTCCTACGACATCCAATAGAAGAAATTAAGAAGCCAGATGAGCAACGTCGTCATTTTGTTGTTCAAAAATGTTGTTTTTTAAAAGTCGCATTATTTGTAATACGGTATTAGATCAAGCTTGATGAAGCACATACATACATACATACATATTCTCACGCCTGTATTCCCAAGAGGGGTAGGCAGAGCACATGAATTCAAAAATCCAGTGCCACGTTTAGCATTTTCAGGGTAATCAGATGGTTAAACGTGATATTGCAGTGACAGGTTGCTAGCCCATCGCCCACAATACACTAATCCTTTTCCAGAGTCGACTCTTACGACACCCCACGGGAAGAAAGGGGAAGGTGCTATTCTAACCCGGCACCACACGGGATATCACTTGATGAAGTAATTGATTTAAACCCATTTGTACAGTATAATTTTAACATATTATAAACTTGTATCTATTTGCAACTTGCACGCACGACTTTAACTCTCAAAATGTTATTTCGCCAAAAGAGCAAATGGCATAAAATGCATTAATTCATCACGTCCAAAACAAGCCTTTATAAGGCAGAAGAGGTTGTGTAGGTTTGCCAAGGCTGTGGGAGAATCTAAGGCCCCTACACACTAATACACTGGTACGGTGTGCGGAGCGACCAATTTGAAACGCGTGCAGTGATCGGTGATTAGTCACCAGGTGATAGGTCACACTACTTGTTGCAATGGGATGCGTGTCAAAATTCAAAATTCAATATTTTTTATTTACGTAAATAGACTCCTAAGAGCTCTTTTACTCGTCATTTTCGAGTCTACCAGCGCTGCGGACTGACTGTAATTGTCACGAAGAATGCGCCGCAAAAAACTTGGCAGAAAGTCATGTGATTGTGTTTGGGGCTCTTGGACACAACTCTATATGTGTTTGACGATTTATCAAGTTCAGAATATCAATTTTTAGCTAAGAGAATATAATATCATGAACGAAAGTGGAAACACATCTTTTTTTTGTCAATTTTACTGTATAGTCGAAAGATTTAGATAGACAAATATGATACTCAATGTGAAAAAGTTCAAAGTAATGCATGTACCAAAATCCCCAAATGTATCTCCTTATTATCACTGACTTGTATCTTAATGTCAAACGAAGCATCAAACCGAAAGTGTTTCACAATGCCGTTGCCCATAAATGGAGACGTTTTAAGTGTCCAAGATTTATTTAAATAAATAAGCCGCCATCATCGTATCCACTTAGAAAACATACGTTTTATCGTGAGCTCGAGTTTGATGTATGGGACTGGTTGAGTGACAGCACGGGGCTGGGAAAACTGCGGAGATGCCAAGGTATAGAGCAATTTATAAAGTTTTATGAACTTTTATATTACCTACACGAGCGAATTGTTCGCAACTTAGATTCACATACTTAGATGTTAAGTTACTATATTTGTACGCTAATATTAAGCAGTAAATGTACTAAACTTGTGTTTTAATTATAATAAGTATCTACTTAATTACTTTACCACGGCAATGTTTTCTAAAAAACGGCTACTGTTAAAAAATTACCTCCGGTCTTTTTATACCACATATTAACTTTTTCAAGCGCTCCTTGGAAAGTAAACTAATTTATTTCAATTAAACAAGAAGATACAAGTTTAGATAACCCCATACCATCCACAATTCGGTAGCCATTACTTGACCGTCGCTTGCGCACCTGTCGCGACATATTTCGGCGCTCGGCATCCGCTCGCATCCGCTGCTTTGAAATTTATCAATTTATTTATTGATGGGCTCGAAGTTGTCGGACAATCAATATGTATAATGCTGCGTGGTAGAATATAAACATGGTAGAAAATTAAAAAGCTCTATTTTTGATAAACTTAGGTAAGTTTAGCTTAGGTAAGTTAGGTAATTTGATTACTTTCCAAACTGTGCGTTGGTTTGAGATGATATTGTTTGGTCTGAAGTTAGCTACCCAGCTACCCAGGTAGGTATATAATTATTAGATACCATTATTTTCTGTTATCTGTCTTAGCATAATCATACACACATACATACACCTGTGTTCCCGGTGTAGGCAGAACACAAGAATTGTGACATACAAAACCATGATAATTTCACGTTTCGTAACCATTTCTAGCATAATTTTAAATTTGAAACGATGATGATGAAGACAAATGATGATAAAGATCTAAACGTGACAGGTTGCCAATCTGTGCCTTAAAGCATTTCTCAACCTCTTTCCTTAGACGCCTCTTACGACATCCATGGAAAAAATAAAGAAGTGTTTTAAGCCCAATACGAAATGTACTTTAGCTATGGCTAAATATTTGAACCAAAAACTACACATTCATATACCTACCTCTAGCAAAGGAGTAGGTACAATATTGAAAGTTAAATTAAACAATACAAGTCACGATATTTCCATTTACATCTACTTTACTCTAAATGTACTTAGCATTGAAGTAGTTCTGGCATCTCCACAACTTTCAATCACCGTTGCTATCCACCGTACTATCAACCACCCACGCGTTATTTTGAAGGCTCTTTATAAATATTAAAATTACCGGTAATGACGGTCAGTGCGCTTTAATTCAAATTAGTGTATTTATTGACACGCATTAGTTACAAATGTCAAAGTAGGAGATTAATTTTGTCAATGTTACATGCGGAAGTGTATGGAGTGGAGTCTATTTAGAATGTGTATTTACATTTTCAAAGTTACTGATTTCGTTATTGGTATTACGTTTTTATTTTTAAACGTATTCCCGAATTTAAATAATAAGTACCGCGTGGTGTCGGGTTTAGAATATCCTCCCAATTTTTGTCGTGGATGTTCTGACTGTATTCCCATATGGGGTAGGCAGTTCACGTTTCGGACCAATGCTAGCATATTTTTAGGTTTTCTGTTACGAGGTACAATAGTGACAGGTTGCTAGCCTGTCGCCTCGACTCTTACGACATTCGCAGAAGAAAAAACATTTTATTTTAAACCCGACAGCGACACTAAAATAATATAATATGATAATTTCCTTGCCATTAAAGTCAAAGCCCTCGTGCATTTTACACCGAAACTTAAACGTGTTATCTTGACACGTCGTCCGTATATTATACTAAACAAACACTTGTAAAAAGTAACTGTCACACTTGTTCGGAGTAACGGTGCGGCTGTAAATCTGTGGCCGTTGCCATTCGGTGAAAAACAGGTTCATATATTATCAAATAATTCTTTGCTTCCGCTTAAGACTGTCGGGGGCACACCAACCATACCTAACCAACCAGGGGTAATTTATATCCAACTAACGAGCTGCCCCGAGTGTACAATGCTAATTTAAATATGTAGGTACATACACCACGCCTGTGGTAGCTCTGCCTGCACACGAAACGCTACATAGACAAAACCATAAGTATTTCACGTCTCGTGGCCACTTCTAGAATATTTAAATATACTGCAGAATTACGATATCGGATTAGGAAGCTCTAAAATGATCAGTGTTTTTCAACTAATTTAATATTTTATTGCATGCGTATCATTAAGTTAGTATTTATTTAATGGCTTGCGTATTTTTAGATAAGATCGACATTAATGTTTTATCAGTATCAAATTTCTGTTAATAAATGTCTTTTTTTTCTTTCCTTGCATATATTATACATAGTTATAACCCTCTTGAATCACTCTATCTACTACGAAAATGGCATAAAAATCCGTTCCGTTTTTCGAAAGATCTAAACATACATTGGGACCGACAACGGGAAACGAATTTGTTTTAAACTACATAATTTTGATACTCGAACGCTTAAATATTAAAGGAATACGTTTGTATAGTTACTTTTTCATACCACAATTACCACAACCATGAACAAAAACGACTTCCTTAAGGTACCTACCTAAAAACTATTCTAAAAGTGGCTACTAAGCGTGAAATAGCTTATAGTTTAGTCTATGTAGCGTTTCGTATGTTCTGCTTACATCGTTTGAAAATATAGGTGTGATATATGTTTGTATATACTTATTTACTCTTGAGTTCTGTTAAGCTGTTCAGTTAGTGTGACCCCGACTACACTGTCGCTGCGAAGGTAGGTAAAACACTATTTTTCAATAGGATTTAGTTACATAACTTATGAACGATGGTAGCTAATAAGTTGTGGGATTTCCGTTCTAATTCGGGCATTAAATCCTTTGGCCGTGTCAAAATAATTAATTTAGGAGAATGCCTCGACAAAATTTATTACTTTTAGTTACTAAAGTATTACTCCTGGTTTTTATTAATAGAACTCATGATAATGTTGATGGAACAGAATTGTCAACTATAAAAGATTCTCACAGACATCAATGTAATATAGCATCCAGTTTAGATACGTCCCACTGCTGGGCACAGGCCACCTCTCAGCATGAAACAGCTTGGGCTTTAGTCCCATGCGAGCTCAGTGCGGATTGAGAACTTTTGAAATACCTTATCGCTTTTTACACTTTACCGAATATCTCGTGGTAAATACCAAATTCCAACTAAAACATAAGTCCACAAAAAATCAGAGGTACGAATGGGATTCGAACCCACGACCCTCTGTGTGACAGGCCACAAGTCAAACCACTAGGCTATAAATGCTTAAAAGAAAATACACAAGCACTTCATTTGCCCTAAGAAACAAATAAATTATCCCCTTCAAACCATTACTAGATATTGTCAGCTTTATAGACCCAGCTCAAAACAGCAATCACTCTACACCATTATACCTTTAATAAATGACTTTCGCACAGAATGCACTTTATCATAGGCCATAATGATAACAGGATAGCTAATTTACCGTCTCATAATTGGACCATTAACAAACAGACCCAGAATAGAATTATAAAACAGGGCATTCTCGCATCATTACTCAACGCGCCGTCTCTTACTCTCACACGACAGATAAGGCAAGAAAGACAGTGACAGACGTATTTTATCGAAAGGCTCATAATAGTCGGCACTAAAACCACAGTGGGCTGTATATCAAAGTCTAGATTTAACGACAATGGCTTACATACACTGACAACAGTCCCCCATTATGCGATGAAGTGATACGATTTCCAATTTAAAGTGTGGTCGTATCTTATACATGGTTTATTTACGGGGCAGTGCGTGTGAATTGTCGAAGATAAAACTTTGGTTCTAGTTCTTAATTATGTGATCTATTATTATATTTAACTGCGGAATCGTCGGCGTTTAGGGCTGTGCGTTATTATAGTAATTATGGGTTCAGCAAACCGAATAATTATGGCGGAAGTGATATACCAGCGTGGACTTATGGTTAGAAATTTGTTAGAAGTTACGCAAGCTTTTTTATCAATCAGCTGCTGCTTTGTTCTATTATGTATTCTTAAAGGGATAAGTGGAGTACACGCAACGTAACACAAAATAATTTAATTTTGGTCTTTTTAGTGACTTCGAAACATGAAATCGTGCTGTCTACTCTGACTCTACCTAACTTATTTGGGAATACAGGCGTAATGTTTTTGTTTTTAAGTTTTGGGACTGCTTTAAGCAATTTTAGATTTCAAATTGGACAGACTTCTACGTGGTAGGAATGTACCAAACGTATCGCAATCTGTGGTCTATTTTTTAATCTTAAATACCAAAATATTGCCGGTATTGCCTGTTCTTACGGAATTGTAAAATAGTGCTTTGACTCCACTATGGAAAGTCAACGATAAGTTAAAATTAGAAACGATTTTGTAGGTACCATATTTTTTTTTAAATAAAATACTGGCAAAACACTTTTAAGGATGCAAACATTGTCGATGGTTTGGAGAGAACCACTAAACTAAACAATCAAATGAGGCATAATTACTTATTAATTTGACATTTGTACTTGTCAATTAAGTATCTGAAAAAAAATGGTTAAAAGCGATTCGAACTCGCTCTCGAAGGGTTCCGTAACAAAAACTAAAAAAATCACGTTCGTTTTATGGGAGCACCCCGTAAATAACCGTTTTACTTTCTTTTTAGTATTTGTTGTTATAACGGCAGTAGAAGTGCATATTCTGTGCAAAATTTTAACAGTCTAGCTAGCACGGTTCGTGCGATCTGCCTGGTGACAGACGGACGGACGGACGGACGGACAGCAAAGTCTCATTAAATGACCATGTTTTCTGACCATTCTCACGAAATTCTCGGACCATATTTCATGACTATTCTCGGATGAAGTGGAGTTGTGCAACTCGTATGGTGTCAGAGTTTAGAATTCTTTGACTAGAAAGAAACTGTAGACAATTACGCATTTCCACAAAAAAGCTACTATTAAGAGGGCGCACACATTTTTTACGAACGTAATATAAGATCAGGTGGGGGAAGAGAAATTCAGGGGCAGGGCAGGGGTAAGAGGCACCACAGACCATAACTCGTCGAGTTATGAGTGATTATGGTCTGTAGAGCCCTCTTATCCCTGCGTTTCTCTTCCCCCACCTGACCTTAGTGGTTTTGGACCAATGTTTAAAAAATCGTGAAATGTAAATTAACTCATATTTAGCCATGAAAAAAATATGGTTAGACTAAACATATTCTGTAAATTTACAATAAAATTGTTTCATTTGTAATTACATTAAAATCAATGAGAAAAAAAATAAAGTAATGGTTCAACTTTCAAATTATGTAAAATGATATTTAAATAATAAAAACCAATAATTTGATTCATGTTAATCCGTTAATCCCCAGTAGACTATATTGTCTATCAGATAATAACAAGTTTATATCGTTTATGGTAAATTTGAATGGCAAATTTTCAAGTGAAAGACAGCTCTGACGCGTATTTTTGTGAAAACCCTTCAACAAATTGCCTAAGTAAAAGAAATCTGTGTTGCTAATAAAATATTTTTTTCCGTTAATCCCTAGAAAAAGAGTTTATTTATATGTTACAGTAGTTTTTCTTTAAAAACTTAAGGATTTATAGCTTTCTAAAGCATTGGAAAAACATCAAAATCACCGAATTTTGTGTGCACGCTCTTAAAAAGAAACTGGTTCCTTGGGAAAATCTAGTCAATTACATAAAGGTATGTGTTTTATTTTCTATAGAAATTGCCTACGCAAATTCGTTTGGGATTCTGTTTGTGCTTGTGGGATTATTGTTCAATAGCAAAAAGTGGGTTATGTGTACTACAATGTCTACAATTCCGTTTCAATTACAGGGAAAAGCTTTTTTAAAAGTTTTTGTTTACAATGATACTGATACCTGAATAGTTATTATTGAAGTGTGGAATTTGTGAAGATGAACCTCCTATTATTTTCCACAGTTAGGTATGAGTTTTTTTTTAATAATTGAGTTGACTATTCTATTGTCGTTAATGATATTTGTAGTAAATAAATTTTGCTATTGTATGAAATGGATAAACAAACAGATAATCTCTTATAAACTATTTGACGCCATTAAACTTTACTAAGTAGGTAAGGTAAACGCCCCTGTGCTCGACACTGACCCAATACTTGGCACTTGTAACCTTATGTCATTGTAAGACAGGTGACAGATGGATGTCATCTATTGGGCGTTGAGGCGTCGAGCATTGGTACTTTTTACCTTATCATGGACAAACTATTGGCTATCTGGCTGCATTTTCGCGGTAGACTATACACCCAATTCGCGCTATGCGCTACCGCCGTAGTCACGGGTAATTTTAAATAATTATTATTTGCCGTAAAATAAAACTCTAAGTTAAGTTATGGTATATTTTAGGCGATAGGCTAGCAACCTGTCACTTGTAGCTGTCAACTTAAAACTTAAGAAAATATGCTAGAAGAGGCCTTGTGAAAGTGTGTTGGTTTTGACTGTGTACCCTTTAGTATGCTCTGCTCTTTGAGAATACAGGCGTGATGTATGTATGTGTGGGAAAGACTCCAATAGAGAGATTTCTCTCCAGGCACATGTTATGCCTGGGGACCGAAGTCCACAGAACAAAAGTTGGAAGTTGTATTTATGCAACCGATCATCGAAACGTTAGCGCGATGTAGGATCGTTTAGTTCGGCTATTCGACGAATGTGGCGCTGGGGCGCTACATATTGTACATAAGAGTCCAGCCAAACCTTATTGGGCTATTTCCATACATATCTCGTGCCATGAATATAAAAGTGATCGTTAATCTTAATGAGTCATTAGTTAACGTTAACCGGTCCGTTAATGTTACGCTCGCGATTTCCCATATGCGTTAAATTTATAGCCGAATTCATTAATCCACATACCGATGGTTAAGTAAAAGTGAACCGATCAGGAAATCAGATTAAGGGCCGTATAAATAACTTTAGCGCAGCGCTGCTTTACAAAGTTATCATCATCATCAACAAACAACAATTTCTTGTGTGATGTCGGGTCTAAAATAACACCTCTCCATTTCTTTCGTGGATGTCGTGAGAGGCGACTAAGGAAATAGGTTTAGGTATGCTTTAGGCAACAGGCTAGCAACGTGCCACTATTAAACTCAAAACACATACTAGAAGTGGCCACGAAACGTGAAATAATCATGGTTTTTTCTATGCAGTGTTTTGTGTGGTCTGCCTACCCCATTTGGGAACACAGGCGTAACGAAAGTATGTATGTAAAAAATATTACGAAGAATTAGAGTAAATAGAAAATATGCAGAATTGAAGACCAAACTAAAATTTAAAATGGCCGAAAAAAAATCTGAAGGTGCTCGTTAATTACGGTAAGGATAAGGTAACCCATACGCGGAATAGTCTAAGTTCTTGTCATTTTCTGATGTTTCTAGTTTGACAGTGACCGTAGCTTTTTGTTGTGCAAAGCTGGCAGTGACTCTTAAATTTCTTTACTAAAATTTCGCCCTCTTTTCACAAGCGTTCACAGCTCGCCATAAAGGCAACACTCCACGAACTACTTTAGTCCGAGGACGAACGCCTAACCCACTCACCTTTTTATGATAATGTACCTCATCCCCGCCACTTACCTCCTTGACCTTTTTGGGTATTTTATGACTTGTGTCCATAGGGGGCGGAAAAATGTAGTCAAGGAATTCCTTCGCAAATTAAATGAAAGGGTTAGTGTGTTTTAATAATTGAATTTGTATGGTACCCGTGTGGTGTCGGGTTAGAATAGCACCTCCCCCTTTCTTCCCGTGGGTGTCGTAAGAGTCGACTCTGGGAAAGGGTTAGTGTATTGTGGGCGATGGGCTAGCAACCTGTCACTGCAATATCACGTTTAACCATCTGGTTACCCTGAAATTGCTAAACGTGGCACTGGATTTTCGAATTCACGTGCTCTGCCTACCCCTCTTGGGAATACAGGCGTGAGTATATGTATGTATGTATGTATGTCTCTTTTTCGATACTTTTGAGCGGAACTTCAATTATTTATTTAGAAATACAACTTTCAGATTGTGATGCGGCAGCAAATAGCAGTTGGTCGTTTTTTTTAAATAATACACGAACCAGGATAATCGTGTGGACGGTCACTTAGTCTTACGGGCGTTCAAACGTCAAACAGTAATCACCATGCAATTATTGTAGTGATCGGCATAATAAATGCTTAACCCTTCCAGTAACTAAGTACCTTTAGCCGATTAAGGGTTAAATCTTTTATCTCACCTCGACAGTTGACTAAACTTACCCCAGATTGTACCTTTTCGTTACCATCTAATTCAAATTAGATCCTAATTGTATTGCGACATGGTTTAGGATGCCGTGGCTATATTTCAAATATTTTCTAAACAACTTTATGTAAGTCTAAGGTTACAAAAGTGAGTGAATTAAAATTACCGAAATCAAGACAAACGATAGTCGTTCCAAGTAAAAAATGTTAATTCACAAGTATCATTTGATGTTGAGTATTAAACGTATTCGTAAAATCAAATAAGAAAATTGCTCAAAATCTTAACGAAAATAATTATTTTGGTATGAAAGGACCTAAAGATAATACTAACTATGTTTTAGGTGTTACACATAAATTATTACAATTAAATACAAGCACTCTCCAATTAAGTTAAGCTAGAGTTTCAAGCGTAATAAACTTGTAAGTATTATTAATATTTATTATTAAAATAATTTTATAGCAGTCCATGATAGTATTAAAACAAGTCATATTAAGTTACACCATTTTGTTTTTCATACTACAGTATTCTGCAGGGTAATAAAATAAATAGATGCATAAAACGGGTATCGCCATGATTGTATTCGGGTGTTATTTAACAGGTCAGCATAGTATTAGCATATTAGAAAGCAGAAAAATATTATCTGTCAGCAGAAATAGTTAATTGGTCAGCAACTCCTGGCCAGCAAACATTTCAAAATCAATCAGCAACTTATGTCATTCAGGATGGCTGTAATTATTTTTGTACTGCATATTAATTACATAAGCAGCAATAAGATGTTCCTGTTTTATAAAAATTGGGTAAGCACTCAGAGAGTAAGCAAAATATATAGTAATTATTTGCCATAACACGGTTCTGGCGCTTCGCCGGCCGCTGCCGCGGCACGCTCGCTTCGCTCGCTCGGCTCGCGCGTTCCAAGGTCTCGGTTCTACCTAACACTCCTCCTCGCTTCGCTCGTCGTCGTACCTAAATGTAACCTTCCTAGAGGGATCCCTTAATTTCCCATAAATTTATTTGTCCCCTACATTATACACACTGCACAACTGAAACAGTCTGGATCTAAATAATCACTGAAATAATCAAGAAAACATCTAAGTATTTAAGCTATTACTTATTTTGCTTACCATATTTAAAATATGCATACCAATAAAATATAATGCATATACACATGTTTTCTCTGCTGATCAATCATAAAATCTTGCTGACCAAGTAATTATTTTGCGGACTGAATGTTTATTATGCAAACTCATGGTATTGGTATGCTGCCTATTGATAATTTAATTTTTGACCACTATCAAAATTATTGCTGGAACAAAGATTGCCGCCTGATTTTTATTATGGCAGATAAAATCTTTGTATGCTGACTAAATTATTTAAATGCTGTTTGGGTTTGCTCACCAAATTTTATTATTGCGTATCATTTAATTAATTCTCATTGTATTCCGAGTGTTGTCTCTGCGTAATTCATATAATTATAAAATAAATGTGCTTACTGTCAAAATAGTCCCAGTCTACAGCAAGTTAACTGGCAAGATTTCTTAGTAGATGTTTTCCAGGGAAAAGTGATGTGCGATGTGGTGCTAACTTGCCGGGGTACCTACTAGGTTCACCTCGCGTCCATCCAAGAAAGCATCCGTAGTTGCATGCAAGTATTTCGCGACGAATTCGCTCTTTCTGGAAAAAAGTTTTAGTAGGGCGATAGCGCGTCATGTTATGCTCAGAGGTGGTCCATCATCCAGCCTATATACGTCCCACTGCAGGGCACAGGCCTCCTCTCAGTATGAGATAGCTTGGGCTATAGTTCCCACGCGGGCCCAATGCGGATTGGGAACTTCACACACAACACTGAATTGCTTCGTCGCTGTGTGCAGGTTTCCTTACGATGTTTTTCTTCACCGAATAGCTCGTGGTAAATATCAAATTCGATATCGCACATAAATTCCGAAAAATTCAGAGGTGCGAGCCCGGGGTTTGAACCCACGACCCTCTGCTTGAGAGGGCACAGGTCGAACTGCTGGGCTACTATGTGATACTGACGCCGTGATGGAACCGCGCGTATTGCGAGCGTGGCAGGAGCGGTGAGCGCACGGCCCTGTGACCTCACACCAATAGACGCGAACTGACTGACCGAGCCGCCTCGCGAGGCAAGCGCATGAGGCATGCTTTTGTTCCACATACGGCTCATAAGCCTTCGTCACACAGGCGCGGGGCGTTAGCATGGCGTGTACTTCGCGGGGCAATCGCCGGGTTCTCACTGACCGAGCCGCGAGGCAGCCATTTCTGATGCGATTTAACCAAGTATGAGCGTAGGCTGCTCCGTTCTCATAGTCAGAATAGGATACTTCCCAAAACCGGCATTTACAGCTGGGTTCCGTGAAACCAATATCCACGAGAGCCTTTAAAGCTCTCTAGTTACACCTCGCAGCATAACCTTAAATGTAAGCACCTTTGTTTAGCTTGAAATTACGCTAAAGCAGTAAACTCCATTTATTGCCAAATCAATTTGTTTGGTAGTTACGACTGTTTCGAAGTTTCCTTATGGTGCATCACAATGGGGCCTTCGAGTAGACCCTAATTTACGATGGTGCAGTTTGTCTGTTCTAACGCTAGATGTTTTGTAATATTCGCCACAGAATAGGTAATACTACGTACAGAAAGTCCACTCTTGAACATGTTTCAGCGTAAAAAAATATTTCTGTCTCTTTCAACTGTTGCCTCTTTGCCGTAGGTAGAACTTTCACGAGGTCTCGCCGGTAAGGGCCCTTCTAAACAGGCCATCTTTTACTGCAATTTATGGCCCGGCAAATATGTGCATCTTGCTTTACTGTGCGAAGAAAGAGCAAGGTAGCAATAGTTGCCGGCCATAAATTGCACAAAAATAGTGTCCGTTTAGAAGGGGCCTAAGACATACACCTGAACTGCGGAGTGGACCTCCCCTGTCTACGCTACGGGCTATTTGTTAGCTCTATTCTTGTTTTACTCGGTGATAGTTTCTAAATCAAAGAAATAGCCTACTTCAGTTTTAAGTCCGACTATTAAAACTTCCGCGTTGATAGAAATTGAAAATTTACATTTTTATAAATTTTCTTAGGATTTAAGTTAGAAAATGGTACAAGTAGTAACCACATATTGGCCCATCGCATACAATTATTATACTCGTAACCAATATCCTTAGTTCCCTGTAACGATATCCACAGAAAAAAATGGTGAGGTGTATTTCTAAAATTTTATTTAATTTTAGAAATACGCTTCAATTTAAAAGTAAGTAGTTACAAGAAAAAGAAAGAACGTAAAAATTTAACTCTGATTTTACACACATACATACATAACCGTCACGCCTTATTCCCTGCGGGGTAGGCAGAGACAACAGAGCGCCATTCGCTTCTATTTTGACATACTTCTTTCGCTTCACTAACATTCATCACTCTCGTCATACACGCTCAACGGTTTCGGGTACACTTAATTTGGCCTCCCTTTAGCACATCGCCGATCTGGTCGATATACGTTCATCGAGGGCGCCCTCGACCGACTAGCCCTAACACACTTCCCTTGTAAATTTGCTTACATACCCTTGCTTCATCCATTCTCTCCACATGCCCAAACCAACGCAGCATACCTTTCTCTTCCCTTGTTACAATACTCTCTTTCAGACCACACTTCTCTCTAATAACGCTATTACGCACCCTATCAGTAAGTTTGATACCACTCATGCTTCGCAAAGAACGCATCTCAACCGCATTCAATCTACTTTCGTGTCTCTTCTGCCACAACTCTGATTTTAGTCATCAAAAATTAACATTCCAAAGTTTCATAGCCCATATTCATGGTAAACATTTGTTTAACAACCTGTTGATTAGTATTGTTGATGAGATGCGAGAATGTTCACGCTTGTCAAGCGAGAGCTTGTCAACATCTTGTCTTGGCTTGTCTGCAATTGCCAGCAACATGTTGATTCAAATTTGTTGCTAAACAAATCTTTACCATGAATACAGGGCTTTATAATAATGTATGAATGTCGTGATTGCGGCACCTTGGCGCCAGCTAGAATAGATTTAAGAACATAGCGCACGCCTCAATGCCAACCGCTCTAGATGCCTTTCGTATTTCGATTGTTTCTGAACCTGAGTTAAGGCTACTTATTTGTAAACCAAATTATAATACATAGATACATACTATTACGCATAATGTTCTCAAAAGGGGTAGGCAGAGCACACGAAACAATGACTATTTCATGCCTCGCAGCCACTTCTAGCATAATTTTAGTTTTGAAAACAGATGGAAGAGGTAGTATGATAAGGACAGGTCGCTAGCCTGTCGCCTAAAGCATACTTAAACCTATTTCCTTAGTCGCCTTTTACAACATCCACAGAAGAGATAGAGAAGTGTTTTTTTATCCCGACACTGCATGAGAATTAGAAGTGAAATGAAAATATCGTTAATGAAAATCGCACTGCATCCTCAAAGGTCACGTGAGGTCTCTTTTTCTTTCACACTTGGTTAGAACGGGATTTGTTCCTTATATTTGACACTAGCTGTGCCCGCGACTCCGTTCGCGTGGAATATTGACTTTGGGTAATTTTCCCCGTTTTTTCCATATTTTTCAGGATTTCTTCGCTCCTATTGGTCGCAGTGTGATGTTATATAGCCTAAAGCCTTCCTCGGTAAATGGTCTATCCAACACAAAAGGAATTTTTCAATTCGAACCAGTAGTTCCTGAGATTAGCGCGTTCAAACAAACAAACAAACTCTTCAGCTTTATTATATTAGTATAGATAACGCGGAACTTAATCATGTATGAGTACGATTTTAATTACCTGGACGTTTCCGCCGCGTTACAGCGACCGTGATCACGAGTGGACTGACGCAGGGCATCACGTTATTTTCGCAGCTCGGGTTTTTCGTTTAATTTCGAATATTACAACTGCCGCTGCTAGTGCATTTTGAACTTTATAACACTAAATTGACAGCTTGATCCAACGATCACTAGTCACCACCTCCTCGCGAAGGAATCTATGGACTATAGCTTTGTAATTTGATGTTGCCGACGATATTTAGCGTGGGCGGTTTGCACAAAGGAATGCGTCGAGTTAAATGGTTAAGGAGCATTAGCGGCGACGGCTTTTGGACGTTTACAATGCTGGCCCTTGATCTTGAATACTTACGTGAAAACGGTTTGCACTTTTATTGCTATCACTTTTGTTTCTAGCGCGGCCACTCTAGTACAACACTACACACAATAAGTTTCGCAAAGATTTGTAGTACGTAGGGAGTAATGTGACATGTCACTGTCGGCACGGCATCAAAGTGGCATTAGAAGTAAAACTATCGAACCAATTGATTCTCGACCCTACGAAACCCTATGAGTATTTACTGTAAATTTAATTTCTTTCGCTTTTAATCGCCGGCATCCCAGAAGTTAGAGAACTTGATTGCGAAGCTTATGGTCTCGGGTTCGATTCCCGGTCGGGCAGATGTTTGTATGATGAATACGAATGTTTGCTCTCGAGTCTTGTATGTTTATTTTTACTTATATAAGTAAGTTTATTCGTTGTTTAGTACCCACACAAGCAAATTTCGGATCGGTCTAAATTGTCCATTGACGTTATAATGTATTATCGCTCATTACTATTTTAACGATGGCTCAGAAATCAATCGCTTCGACTGAAGGAATAAACACAAGGAATGCGCATCGGTTTTATTTTCAACCAAACCTTAATGCAATTTTCAGCGTAGGATGAGGTACTCACTGCACAAGCGCCGCAAGTACACATAAGACAAGGTATACTGACTATTCCTTGCCTCAGAAACACTTCGGACAATTTATATTGCCCCTGTCTCTATATCAGACAGTATCAAGAAGTAATATAATTCCCGTTTGACATTAACGCATTACATACATAAAGATCACACACCCCTCAATTCCCAAATGGGGTAGGGTGTGCATATAAAACTTTGCTCAGACAAAAACTACGACTATTTCACGTTATGTAGTTACATTTCGCACAATTTTAGGTTAGGTAAAAGGGGTAAAAAGTAGTGACTGGTTGCTTGCTACCTTGGCGCCTGAAACATAACGACGGTCCCTACGTAGATGATCGAAAGTCAATTTTGGCACTTTTCAGTACAGCGCTTTGAAGTTGGTTTTTAGCATAATTCTGAAAGTATAAATATCACATTGACTTTGTGTGTCCACAACAACTAATAAAATACGCACTAATCTTGTGACGTTTTTATTTTAAGAAAAAGTATATTAGTTTTTTGGAAAATTCAGTTTCGATAACGTACGTCGTGATGAAAATAATTGCTTGTATCGAAACTGTTACTTTCGATTTTTTACGCTGAAATCATTTTTTGAACTTTAATCGAAAATGGCAGTTTCGATCGAGTTCATTGCGTTCGGTGATTTTTCTACCGCCACATCCAGGAACCATCAATTTGACGTAGCTAGATAGTTCTTAGATAATTTTTCGTCAACTATTCTCTTGTCCTATTTTTCGTCCCCAAATTATGTACACAGTTTGGGCAGCGAAATGTATAAAACGATATTTTACTGACATTTTAGATGGTAAGTGAGTATTGTTTGATATGCTTATCAATAGTGCCATAATATTTTCTATGCCAAGGTGACTTACAATAAAATTTGACCAAAAAAGTAAAAAATATTTTATCGAAAGTTGGAAAAAAGAAACGAGAACGTCGGTGTAAAACTTTGAAAGTGGTAGTTTCGATGTAAACCGAATTGTAATTAACGACGTATAATATCGAATATGCCAGTTTCGTTATAAGGTCCAAAGTAAATTCCAAGGTACAAAATCGAAACTGGTAATTTCGATACTACGCCAATTGTTAATTCCAATGTACAAAATCGAAACTGGTAATTTCGATTATTTACTTAGGTAATGCAATTGAATGTTCACATCAAATAATTTTTAATCAAAACCTTAATTGTACAATATTTCTATCGATCTTGATGCATTAAATTTGTTTTGCATCATTATTACGTAATATTAGAACCAATATTATAGTAAAATTGTAAAGCCTTGTAAGCTAATTAGTCGTTTATTGCCAGCTGACTGCGTCGAGGGCTCTTGCGACGTATATTATTGAAAGTGCTACTTACGTTAGTCTATTACGGAAATGATATTAATTTTCGATGTTTTACGACTCAAAAATCAGCTAAAAAATAAGAAAAACTTTTTTCTGTCTTCATGGCTATAAAATATCGGTCGAAAGAAGTAGATTACACGAATAAAAAAAAATCGTAAATTTTGAGTTTCGATGATCTACGTAGGGACCGTCGATAACCTTTAGGATAAGATGTAACAACATGTCTGACTTTGGCAGTTTACAAAAAGAAATAAATTCGACATTCAAAATTGTCGACTGGTTTTTGTTTTTCTGGGACTCAAATATTCTTTGACGAGGCGAAAGCCACTTTTAGACTTTATTTCATCGTAACATATTGTTATAAAACACGAGTTCTACTTTTCTCGTGTTAAAAAGGGCTGCCATTTATGCAGGTACCGTTTTACATTCTTGTATATAGCATTAAGAGGAAATATGCCGGTCGAGGGAATTGAAAAATAGGTATTTGCTAAATCTATTGCTGTCGCGTCGTGACCTGCCCAGACGACGTCGAGTGCGACAAGAACAACTACAGCTCGGACCGAAAATACCTATGAAAATTACTCAAAAACAACGTTTCGTAGTCCCCTGATTTCTTCTCCAAAACTTAACCGATTAAATATGTTTTTTCATTAAATGTAAAAAAAAATGTCATAACTGTGTTTCTATGTTCTTATATTTTGATATAATTGTGTTAAAATTGGTTTCTAGATGTTTGAACACAACGGAAAAAACTTACCAATTTTTCATGTTTTTGAAGGTTAATATCTCCTTTAATAATTCAATAAAGAAAAAAAGGAAAACATAGGAACATGCTAATATATCATTATATTGTTGATGTAAAAAATCATTGTTCTACGGGTAATATCCAGCGAGGAATCAGGGGACTACGTTTCCATACAAAATGTGACCGCTCTATTTCCTCTTAATTCCTTTGTCCCGCGTAAAACCTAATCCAACTCTCGTTTAGTTTAACTTCCGCTGGCTTTGTAAGTAACGAGGCTTGGATGTGTATTTCGAGCAGACTGGAAACGCTGATGAGCTTCCTCTTTGTGCCCACTGTCCGTTTCCCTCCGTTCCACTGCCTCGGACAGGACCATGAAGGCTCTGGGCTGTCTAAGCTGTGAATAGACTGCCTATTCTGTCACTAGGCCAATGTTTACTTTATTATTATTAACTAAAAGTGAATGTGACAAATTCTTTTATTTTACATTTCCATATTGAATTACGCTCTCTTGTTTCCTTTAATTCTGTCTACCTGCTAGCCAGTGACAAATATTTGACAAATAAATCCGTATCAGTCACTCAAATTAACGAATCACCTTAGAAAGCAAATGAACAACCAATTCTATGAGATCGGCAGCCAGTATTAAAAGCTATAAAAAACCTACGCGGCAAAAACTTCAGGAATCCAGTAAGACAAGATGCCGTCAAAATTATGCCTCTATATTAAACTCTGCACTGAAGGCTATAAGAAACCATTTTAAGTGGCCATAAAACTAGGTATCGGATGACAGACACGTCGAATGACAAACTAGTTTGATTTATATGCCCATTGTGCACCTTAATTGCGAAATAGGGTCAACAGGCTCTATGGAACCTGCAATTATAGGTTTAAATTTAAACGATGATGAAAAACTGACGCGATTTATGGATGTAATTTATTATGTACATGGTAAAAATGTGCTGTATTGTTTTCATGATGTATGGGGACAAGATAAGTATAGTTTACTTTGTAAGCTGATTCAGAATATAGTGTGTTTAAGGGACTTATATGCTCGGAAGTAAAACAATAGTTATACTGATATTATAATCGATTTTTTTAGTCAGGGCTTCGAATCACAGGGAAAGCAAATGAGCAAATATGTCACCTGCTAGTAAGCAGTTACCATTGCCAATAAAGCAACATTTTTCAATCAGGGACCTGAACCACTATGTCATGGTATGTGGTGGTCGTAATTTTTTTGCAAAGGGCACGCTAAGGGTTTAAAGATTGAGTAAAAAAAATAGATTAAACATTCCGCCTTTGAAAAGCTATGCTAAGTCTATGAGAGAAGAAGCTGCCAGCCAGTTGCGTCGACCAGACGCTTTCCTTATTTCTCTGTACACACTTCTTCCCACAGCTACCCTAGATTTGTTTAACGTGTTAATTAGTCCTACTCCACTAGCAACACTTAGACAGGCTAATTTATACTAGACTAATGATTGGTCTGAAGAACTTGATAAACATGTTCTGTGGCGAGTTTTCCCCGCTTTCCTATAGCGATGGAGCGTAGGTTTAGTAATTTTCAAGAATGATGTATATACTCTATTAAGTACGGTCAAGGACTTTAATTCATGAGCCACCATGGAACCTTTTCATAGAAAAAGTCTTCGCGATTTCCCTTGATAGTTAATGGGATGTCACTATGACGTTTACTGTGAATTGGTTCCATGGTGGCTCATGAATTAAAGTCCTTGTCTGTACATTAAAGATTAGAAATGTAATGGACGAAATTTGAATTTTCCTGATGTTCTCGATATAAACGGTCATCACCATTGCTTATGTTGACACCTTGGGTTTGCTTTAAAATGCTGAGGATTTTATAGATGCATTTTGAATCTTAAATGAAGAGGAGTGCTTATAGATATGGAGATACTTTTATGTATCTGTACTTACGTCTGTATTAACATACATACATACATACATACATACATACATATTCTCACGCCTGTACTCCCAAGAGGGGTAGGCAGAGCACATGAATGTGTAAATCCAGTGCCAGCGTTGGCACTGTATTAACATTTAGGCATAAATTAATGTTTTTTTTTCATCTAGCTGAAACTGAAACCATATTATGAATCCATCTATTTTTAAAGTTTCATGTCCCCCCAGACAGTGAATTCCCCCGACTTGCTAATGGCCACATGACCATAAAAACTTAGTCAAAATACATTTCTAGTGCTATACCTACACTTTTGGGAATGAAGGCTTGATGTTGTGTAATTTATAAAAGATTCTGTCATTGCCATGTTATAACAACAAATCATTACCATCATCATACATCACTCCTGTATTCCTAAATGGGGTAGGCACATAATCTACATTTATAGCTACCAGTGGTTATTTGTTATTATTATTTTTCATTTCTTTCATCCGATCCAGTCCGCATAGGGATTCACTTAGCATCAGAACTTTTTCCACGATAAAAAAACATTATGCACTTCAGGACTCTAAACTAAAGAAGTGTCATCAAAATCATCTGCAGTTGAAGCGCGAAAACTTTTGCATTTTTAATATAGGTAATATAAGTAAGTAGGAATTTAAAGCGACCTCCGGGCAGAATACCTCTAAATTATATTCCTTGTGCTCACTGCATGTTTTAGTACTTTATCTCAATAAACAACCGTACAGTGAAGATGGCAATATGCCACGCAGTGAATGTGACATGATACTAAAGTCCGAGAGACGAGTATAACCGCGCGGCAAATTTTATGGTAATTCTACAGCGCCTTTTAAAGTTACGAGGTATTTTATTCAGTAGGTCACCACGTTTAACGTTATGGATATAATTCTTGATCAGAAGGAGAAACGAAACGATCGAGGTGCCATGAGTTCCGTTGTGAGGTATGCTGGCTTTCTAACATGTCTTAGATAAAAATAAACATTCTGTAAATTTATATAGACTTACTATGTTTTGTCTTCTTCGGTTCGAGGTCAAATCGACATTATTTTGTAAACTTGATATTTTAGTAGAGATTTTCGATGTCTTTTACATTAAGTATTTTACCAAACCGCTTTTTGTAGGGAGTGTGGATTGTGATTTGAGAGGTGACGTTCCGTGGCCAAATTAGGAACTTTTTGGAAAAAGGTCAAGAGTACCCGGAACATAATGAAGAGATTGATGAATTTGGATGAAACAAAAGAGATATTATTATTATTATTATTTAGATGATAGTAGATAGTGTAATTTGCAATTAGTCTTCAAACCTTCACTTCAGCCTATAATGTTCTAATGCATTGGCTTTGTCACCATAATTGAAGGCTCGTGCTATAGGTATGTTAAATTTCCACGCAGATCCACTGCGAATAGGGAACTTCATACACAATTCCTCGCGATGTCACCGTAGTATTCCAACCCATGATACTCTACTCGATAAAGTAGTAGTAGTAGAGAAAAGTCCAACCACAGAGCCACAGCGGCTTTTTTAGGCTTCTATTTTTTCCTTCCACTCCTTGCCATCTACTCTTAACAACGAAAAACCCTTAACTTAATATAACTTCTTCCAGGTCACCATGTCCAGCTGCTCTGGGCCCGGGGTCTGCGGGGGGGCGCGCCGCCGTCCCCCGCCCCCGCCGGAGCCGGCGCTCTCCCTGGCCGCTGATCTGAGCGAGCTGAGCCTCGACCAGGGCTACCACACCCTGGCGGACTGCGGCCCGCCCCGGAGAAGACGGGATAACACCCTGAGCGACGCGATTTGGCTGAAGATTTTGTCACATTTAGAGGTAATCTTAGACGTCACAATTGGTCTTTAGAATCAGATCTTCCATTTAAAAGCAACCTTTGAACTTGGCCTGTAATGGTGTCCCTCTGCTGGAGAAAGACCTGCACTTCTTTTTGCCACTATCCTCTCTGTCTTGAGCGTATTCCGGCCATTCGAGCTGAAAAGCTTTGAAGCCTTGGTCCTTGATTTGGCCTCAGCTCCCTCGGACCGCATGCTGTAGCAGCATTAAAACACCTCAGGCTCAAATGAACTACGGACCAACATACTAAGGAGATATAATGTTTTTTTCTAGATGCATAAGTATCCTAGTGTTGTTGCCTTTTTGTTTGCCTTTTATAAATCTGACATGTCCAGGATACGCTATTGCCAATCTGAATTGGATCCAAGTCATCATTTATCTTATCCATTTCGCTTGCCATTGTTACGGCAACCATCTCGTGGAATCCAATTGGCAAATTAGGCCCATCGTGCATCGTCTCTTCAAATACATGAATAAATGAGATTTAGTGAGCAATACCGACTTATGCTCAAAAAAGGAATAAGTAAATAGTAAACATCCTTTATAAATCTGATCAACTTTTAACTTGAGAAGCTAAAACTCGTTATTTTACTCCTCTGAAACCGGTCTCCAGCTTTTATCTCAAAATCGCGATCATTATCTTTCCAGATATCAGATCTCTGCCGCATGTCCCGCGTGTGCCGGCGGTGGGCGCGACTGGTCTCTCGCCTGACCGCCAGGCCCGAGGTGTGGAAGAAGATCAGAGCAGCCGGGCCGCTGGAGGTAGCTGCGAGGTGCGCTGGTGCACGGGCCGGACCCTGTGTCAACGGCGTCAAGGAGTGGCGGGCGAAGAATTCTGTGGTAAGACCTGGTTACAATCGCGTCCTTCGATGGCCTTTATAAGGTCGACTGTCCATCTTGTAGGTGGACGTCTATTACGGATATCACGGACGGATATCATACGTTTTTGTCATAGTGCCAGAGCTCAAATGGCAGCGACGCAATTATAGATGTTTCATTGGAGACGATAAAAATGTTCTCTTGCGCATGGCTTGCTTCAAGATGCAAACACAGAATTTCATTTGATAAACATTTGATATTGATTTTAACTATTTACAACAAACGTAGGGTCATAGCCTCACCCAACAAAGGAAATCCTGATAACGTTTACCATGAGAACGTTCCACGGTGAGTCAGGAATCAATTGGTTCGACTATACTTAGGATCGGCAGCTATTTCCCATACTTAAAGAGGATATTCTGCATATTCCCAGGTTCAATAGAATATTTCCCACGGGAGGAACAACGTGTGCAGTAGGAAAAACGTTAATTGATTCACTTACCACAGGGTGTTGCTGAGCGATGAGCGCTCCGTCTAGTTCCGTGATTTCTCCTAGTAATTACACCTATGAGTCCGCTTTTTTATTGCCTATACATATACTAGGAGATATTTTTCTGCTTCCTACTAATATACCATAACATGTAAATTGTGTGGATAGTACTCACCATTGAGTTTAATAAAAGGGGAAAATAACTATTAGCCTTTGAAGAAAATTGTGCTATTATGAACTTTATTTTAAAGGTTTCTTTTCAGCGCCTAGTCAATTCGAAGTTTGTCACCCGCAACTCCGTCAGCATAGAGTTGTTTTATCGCAATTCCATTGGATATTATGTATTTTTCCGGAATAAAAAGTAGCCAATGTCTTAATCCAGTGTGTCAGCTTCCTTCACACGAAATTTCATCAAAATTACTCCCGCCGTTTGGGCGTAAAGAGACAACAAACACACGCTCTCATAATCTTTCGTATATCAGTAGTACGATGTAAATAACTCTAATTGGCTATTCGAGGTAGGTACAGGTAGAAACTTTTAACGGAAAAATTCTACACTGAAAAAAAAGATCGCTTGTTATAACTTCCAAGGCGTGAACCTTTTCATTCTTAGGCTGCGTTTCCACCAGAGATGTGCGAAGTAGCTAAGCGGCGCGAGGCTGGGTAACGAGGAGGTGTAACGGTGTGACTGTTTCTAAGTACCAAAGATGTGCGAGGTAACTGAGCAGTGCAAGGATGTGTTCCTGTCTTCGCTTAGCTTAGCTTTGGTGGAAACGGTTCACCGGCGCGAGGTTTTGTGTTGGCCGTAACGAACCTGAATCCTCGCTACGCATCCTCGCACATCTCTGGTGGAAAGGCAGCCTAATTGTGAGACTTGAAAATCGACTCAACGACGCATACTCAATTTGATTAAAGCCAAACTAACAGAAGGGTTCATTTTTACAGGTGACAGCAGCAGGGGCCCAGCTCTTGGCAGCCACGTTCCGGAACCTGACGCACCTGGCGGTCACAGGGTCCAGCAGTATGGACGCGCGGTCACTGGCGCCGCTTATCACCGACCTGGTGGACTTAAGGCATATCGACCTTACAGGTATTACATACATGTTATCTACTATATAAAAATAAGTCGTGTTTTCCTTCCTGACGAAATACCTCCAGAACGCACGAACCGATTTGGCCAATTCTTTTTTTAAAATGTTCGTTGAAGTTCAGGGAAGGTTTGTAAGATGAGAAAGTGTAGAAAAAATTAGTGTAACATACTAAAAAACTAAAAAATCGTTCTCCCATACAAATTTTTCAACTCCAAAAAACAGTAAGCGCCGCAATATTTCATACATCTTACGCGTTTTTATTAAAACCTTCTCTCTTTAGCTCAAGAACGACGGAAGCGCCGCTGATTTTCATACGTCTCCCGCTTTTTTGCGAGCAAAATAGGTACTTTATATTATTCAGCACTAATGTCGTTATGGCGAAAGTTACTTACATTTTGTTAATAAATTAACCCTTATTCCCTAAGATACGCGGCTGTCAAAATTTATACTGAACTGACAAATTTTGACATTATTTACGGCATATTATCACCAGCCAGCTAGCCACTTGGCCACATAAAACCTATTTGGATGTTTAGATGTTTTGATACATTGTTGGTTTATGAATAACTAGCTGTCCCCGCGACTCCGTCCGCGTGGATGAATGACTATTCCCATGCTATTCCCCCCCGTTTTTTCCACATGTTCCAATATTTCTTCGCTCCTATTAGTCGCTGCGTGATGTTATATAGCCTAAAGCCTTCCTCAATAAATGGTCTAACCAACACACAAATAATTTTTCAGTTCGAACCGATAGTTCCTGAGATTAGCGCGTTCAAACAAACAAACAAACAAACTCTTCAGCTTTGATTCGTCAAAGAAGATTAATTGTCTTTTTACTATTTACTAAAACGCCCTCGAATAGCGCGCAAAATTAAAATACACATACATACATATCCTCCGCCTGTATTCCCGAGAGGGGTAGGCAGAGCACATGAATTCAAAAATCCAGTGCCACGTTTAGCGATTTCAGAGCAACCAGATGATCAAACGTGATACTGCAGTGACAGGTAGCTAGCCCATCGCCCACAATACACTAACCCTTTCCCAGAGCCGACTCTTACGACACCCACGGGAAGAAAGGGGGAGGTGCTATTCTAACCCGGCACCACACGGGATATAAATTAAAATCCATACTAATATTATAAATGGGAAAGTGTTTGTTTGTTTATCAGTCTTTCACGGCTAAAGGAAGCGACGTAGTGACGTGATTTTTGGGTGGAGCTGGAGATAGTTGAAGGGATGGAGAGTGACATAGGCTACTTTTTTTCTCTTCAAAACTCCCCATTTCACTAAAGTGAGAGGTGGAAGTTTGTGGAGAATACCGCAATTTTATATGTAGAAAGCTATAAATTCTGTGCTACCCCGAAATTAACGCGAGCGGAGCCGCGGGCAAAAGCTAGTAATGTATAAAGGATGGCCAAAAATTGACCGTAAATATTGTATGCATTGGTCGGATATACTCGTCTGAAAACCCGTGTGAAGTTTTTTCCAGGAATTTTCGTGTAAAAAAAATGAAAATCTGAGAATATTGCCCAGTCTTTTGTTATCCGGCTCTTAGTCAGTCATGTGATTTCAAATACTCACGCTCCGAATAAAAAAAGTCATACCCAAACATATATGTATAAGTCGCCTCTTACGACATTTACGGAATAAGTGGAGAGGTGTATACTAGCCTGACACAACGCAGGAAATGATTTACATGACCAAAGGGTCACTACTTTCGTTATGTTTCATCTGTCACTTAACACGTTACATGTTACAAACATTCGAGAGAGACAGAGATGTATTCAAGAAATCTGGTTCAAAGGATAAGTGAGCTTTTAACCTTTTTTGACAACCTTAATGCAAAGGCTCATCGACCTTACATGTAGACTCTATAATAATAGGCGATTGGATATAGCAGTAGAGAAACTAAAAAAAAACTACACCACGAAAACTATTGATACAATTTTAGCAGTTTTGTTGTCTTATCTATGAACAACTCCGCAAAATAAACAACGCAACGATGAAGCGAGAAACTGGCACGCGTAACCATTCGCATATTAAATTCTTAAGTTATATCAAACGCTCTCGTTGCATAATCACAGGCAGGGGACCAATTATGCCGACTAAGTGTGTGCTTAAGCAAAATAATAATTATAGAACAGGACACTCCAGAGAGCTATGCTCTCCTTAGTTACAACTGACCACGTCTTTGATGGTTATTACGTTATTAGGTTTATAGTAAATTAGTCTCTTGTGTTTGTATTGACGCGGCGTTGGGCGGAGCGGAGGAGTGGGCCGTGATTTAATGCTCGTTCCACTGTCAGAGGAATAGATATGTAAGTTTTTTTTGGGTGGTAGCTCAGTGATTGGGGTCGCGTAGCTGCGTATCAGTCAGCTGCCCAAGCCGCCTCGCGAGGCAAGCGCATGAGGCATGCTTTTATTCCACATAAGGCTCATAGTCGCATCAGAAATGGCTTCCTCGCGAGGCGGCTCGGGCAGTCAGTACGCGGCTATCGAGGTCGCGCGGTGATTAGTCGTTCAGTGATTGGTCGCGCGGTGTTTGGTCGCTAAGTTATTGAGCACGCGGTGATTTCTCGTTCAGTGATTGGTCACGCGGTCACTGGTAGCTCGGTGGTTGGTCGCTCAATGATTGGTCACACAGGGGAGGAGGGAAGAGTAAAAGGTGAGGGTTTATGATCAATCACTATGCTCCAAATTTCCACACCGCGTACAAAATGTCACTTCTCTTGCTCAGCATAGTTTTGCATCTGTGTAAACTCTCCTTTAACCAGTAACCGGTTAAGCACAGTTACTTGATAAATAACCCTGCTTTTATTTCTAATTGATGAAGTTGACTCATAATTGAGTTTTGCGGCTAGACGTAAGTATTTACCTAGGTGTACTAATAATAGCTAGCGCAACTAATTACAGACATAAGAATAATGTGGTCGCTTAAACACTCTTAAATTAATGTTTGTTTGCTTTAACTTGAGCTATAAAATTAATGTTGCTTCTTAAGCTAAGTTTCCCTCAGAATTTTAAGTGCGTAACGTTGTCGTGTCATGAAAATTTGTAATGATTATACCTCCTTAAGTACTTTTATTTTATGCCTTACGTTTTGGTTGAACTTGTTAAGAGTTTGGATAAATCTTAAAGTTATATTGTCCTTTATTTAACATACATACATACATATTCTCACGCCTGTATTCCCATGAGGGGTAGGGAGAGCACATGAATTCAAAAATCCAGTGCCACGTTTAGCAAATTCAGGGTAACCAGATGGTTAAACGTGATATCTGGGGGCACGGCCGTGCCCCCACCAAGTCGAGCAAAAAAGCGTCACGGCCGTACCATCCTTTTCTCGAAGCAATTCAGACCATTTTCGACCCCCTGCAACTTCGTTGTGGATATTGCACTGACAGGTTGCTAGTTAGTTATTTATTAATTTAATCATAATTTGCATTTTAGTAGCATTGTTCTTGTTCACATGTTTCAATTTAGTGTAATCTGATTTTCTTCGACGCACGCACATTTCAAGACTTTGCTACACCTTACTGATGCAGCTACTCATGCTGAGCGAAGACCCGTTTTTCTGTTCTCCCGTGTCACCAAGACGTACGTAAAAAAAAGTATGGTTTGAAGACCTTAAACTAAAGAAAAAATCCTTCTTTCATTTCATTCCATAAAGTAAGTTTAAACACTCGGGACTTTACGTTAAACTATTCTGTGCAATGTTGTAAAAGTACAAAAATAAAATGATATGGAACTTTCTTGAGTTATAAAACAATTGAACCATCGCACGAATGAATAAATTTAAATGAAACAAGTGCAGACACTCGAAAGTTTATTCGTCGAGTTATATTTAAATCCAGACGAGACAAAACCAAGATAACGAGATGAGGGGTTAACATTTAAATCCTAGACTCATTATTTTGAATGAAAAAGTGGAAACTTTTGCGGTTGAAAAAGAAACGGGACTGGTATTTAACTTTCACTTTTTTACACTAATTCTTGCGATTTTTAGTTGCGAGTTTTAAGATTCTGACGACCATTTGTAATACGAAATTAAGTAATGTCGTCAGTGTGATGTCGGATTTAGAATAACTCCATTTCTTCCGTGGATGTTGTAAGAGGCGACTAAGGAAATAGGTTTTAGGCAACAGGCTAGCAACCTATCACTATTATACCTACCAACTCAAAATCTAAAAAAATGAGCTAAGAGTCAAAGTAAGAGTGAAAGTCTAATTTCATTAGACATCCATTACGCGATTTACATTACGTACTTCAGGCGACAGGCTAGCAACCTGTCACTATTGTACCTGCCACCTCAAAACCTAAAAAACGTTATGCTAGATGTGGCCCCGAAACGTGAAATAGGTTGCTAGCCTGTCGCCTAAAGTACGTAATGTAAATCGCGTAATGTATATCTAATGAAATTCGACTTTCAAGCTCATTCTATGAACTTACGCAATTTTTAATTCACCTCTGTTTTCAGGCTGCCCCTCAGTGGACTGGCCTGAATGGGCGTGGTTGGAGAGCCGCCTGGCGACTCGCCGGCCGCCTGTCGAGTACATAGACCTCACCGACTGCGGCGCAGTGACCGACGCCGGCCTCTGCGCCTTGCTGCACACCTGTCCCTCGCTGCAGTACCTGTATCTAAGGAGGTGCACCCTCGTCACAGGTAAAATTGACTTGGCTAAAATCAGATCAAATAGGCTTAGTAAAACAAAACGCGGGGGATAGATTAACTGACATTATCTAAAGTCCCTGTACAGGGTGACCAGAGATTGACCGTTAAATATTTTAACCACTGGCCGGGTATTACGTGTCTGAAAACCCCCTGTAAAATATTTCACGAAAATCGACCTTATTCACCTAATAGGAGACAAATGTTTCAGAGCTTTTCAGGTCAACCCCTGTGTTTATCCACCTTACGTCCCGTACGCAACTCCCGTTGGCAGGCGCGTACTATGCGCGCTAGGCGGTTGACAAAGAACCGGGGTACAAAATTGGCCAATATTTTCAGATTTTCGGATTTTTTTTACATGAAAACCCGATTACAGGGTCAATTTACGGCCATCCCTGTATAGTTACGATCAAACTACATATTTATCTAAGTTGATAATATCAACTTAGTTATGTTATATCTTGACAAAACAATTTTACTGACCTATTTCCGTAGGACGACTAACGCAGCCACTCTAAACACGTTATACAGAATTTATATCGCGTCAGCTATAATTACAACCAATTTAATTAGTTAATTATATCGAGTGGGAGTGTAATGAAAATTTCCAGAATATTAGATCGTATGTTCAGAGGCTTGTCGGTGTGTCATGATTACGATCAAAGCAGTATGTTGAAGCGATTTATTTTCTAACAAACTCGATTGATTGTGTTTACATTAAAGTGGAGGACATCTGTAGGCTAATTTAATATGGGATCAATGCGTACATAAATATCACGCCTGTATTCCCAAAGAGAGTAGGCAGAGCACGCCAAATGTTTCATAGTGAAAGTCATGATTTTTAGCATAGATAAAATATATATACCTAACAGCGATTGCTATGTTAGCCTATCGCCTAAAACATGCCTCTAATTTACACTAAGTCGCCTTTTACGACATACGCGGGAGAAATTGAGAGATGTTACACGCAATCCGACACCAAACAGCATTAAATTTAGAATATTTTTTTTTTCAGGCACTCTATTTCGATTAAGACTTGGCCTCATCAGTTGTCATATTTAAGAACACTTGTCTCTTTTTAGACGCGGGCGTCCGATGGATACCTTCGTACTGCGCGCTCAAAGAGCTGAGCGTGTCCGACTGCACCGGGGTCACAGATTTCGGGCTCTACGAGTTAGCAAAGCTGGGGCCGGCGCTGCGGTACCTTTCGGTGGCCAAGTGTACTCAGGTAAGAAGGCAGTACATACAGTGCAAAATATTCAACTTGTCCAAAATTGACAGGTGTACAATGCGATGCGGAAGGCAAACGTCAAACGACGAACGAATCGCGCGGTCGGTGTGCCCCTGAGTGCTTTACCACCAAAGAAACCTAAAAAACTACTTCTGTCGACAACGACATGTCGTGACGACTTGTCTATTTTAACCAAGTTGAATGCTGAGCACTGTAGAATAACTTTGCGCGATACCAGTCAGTTGCGCAGTACGTGTAGATTAGTATGGTACCAGTTTGAACCATAGTCTGAATAACACCGCTATACTGCGCCTTGGGTATGTGAACGGCGAGAGCGGGTCGTGGGTTCGAACCCCAGAACCTCTGAATTTTTCAGAAATTATGCGTAAAGCAAACTTGATTTTACCATGAGCTATTCTCGGTGGATGAAAACATCGTGAGCAAACCTTTACATATGTAATGAAGTATATATACAAGTGCGAAGTAATTCCATGTTGTGTGCGAAGTTCTTAATCCACACAGGGCCCAAGTGGAAACTATAGCCCAAGCCCTTCCTCTTCATTTCTTCCGTGGATGTCGCATGAGGCGACTAAAGAAATAGGTTTTAGGTATGCTTTAGGTGACAGACTAGCAACCTGTCTCTATTATACTACACCATCTGTTTTCAAATCTAAAATTATGCTAGAAGTAGCGTGAAATAGTCATAATCATGGTTTCCATGTCACATTTCGTGTGCCCTGCCTACCCCATTTGGGAAGATAGGCGTGATTATATGTATCCCTGTAGGTATATCCGTATAATAACCAAGTCATTGTCCCCAGGTCTCCGACTCCGGAGTGCGGACGCTAGCCCGCCGCTGCTATAAGCTGCGGTACCTGAACGCGCGAGGATGCGGGGCGCTGGGCGACGACGGGGTTGAGGCCGTCGCGCGGGGCTGCTCCCGGCTAAGGGCGCTCGACCTGGGGGCTACGGACGTGTCCGAGGCTGGCTTACAGGTAAATGTAAAAAAACATTGTATGGATGCGGGGCGCTGGGCGACGACGGGGTTGAGGCCGTCGCGCGGGGCTGCTCCCGGCTAAGGGCGCTCGATCTGGGGGCTACGGACGTGTCCGAGGCTGGCTTACAGGTAAAAATTAAAAAAAAAATCGGTCAAGTGCGAGTCGGACTCGCGCTCGAAGGGTTCCGTACCAAAAACAGCAAAAAAAAAAACATGTTTTTTGTATGGCAGTCCCCTTTTTTTATTCTGTTCTTAGTATTTGTTGTTATAGCGGCAACATAAATACATATTATCAAACCGCGATTAGAAAGGGATTGAGCTCATATGTCATTTTTGAACTAAATGCATGATATGACATTGTCAGTGGTAGA